>JAGYYO010000018.1:0-21813 GCA_021441625.1 Diophrys sp. 3 WChen-2021
AAAGTAGAATTCCGTCGCACAGAGAGACACTTCAACTCTTCTGTTGCGCTCTCTTCCTGGATTCTCAGGGAGGTGCCTTTCACTCATCTGGTATTAATTCTGCTTCCAAGGGCTCCCTTGGCCCTCCAGTCAACTGCTTGTCAGTGAAAGACACTTACCTTGCTTTAAGAATGCTTGTCTTGTTGCTGCTTGCTATTTGACACTAAAGAATGGCCTGTTTCTCGTTCACTGATTGTTTTTTCGAAATCGTGTTTGGTGTTATTCTGTTCGTCTTGTTCTGCTTTTGCTTCTGGTGTAATTTAGAGCCTGCCAATACAGTAGGAGCTTAGAAATCGGCACTGTAGAGAGACTGAGAGGGCTCACCTGTGGTCTGTCTTTCTCCAGCTCTTGAGCCTTTAGGCATGAAATCAGTGATGTGTTGATAAAGAGTTCTTACCTTCTTCCTTTCAAGGACCTTCTTAATTTTCAATTGGCCATCTATTTTCCTATATACTCTAGATATGGGATCAGCTGACTCATTGACCTTTAGATTTGTTTCCTGCATGATTAATTCGCGAGTTTAATTAAATTTTTAATTAGCTTTTACCTTGTTGTTTTTGCTGTTCATCATTCAGAATAGTTCAGTTCAGAAAAGAACAAGCTTTATTCATTAAACAAATCGATTTAATTGAATTAATGAGATTGAATGTGGAGGAGAAGTCCTGAATGGAGTTAGTATATGGGATTGTGAAATAAATGAGACAAACATTATGATTAAGCATATCCAATAACTGTCATGAATAAGATTATCCTTATAAAGAATCTAAAGTTCTCTAGCTCCCTCCACAAACAATTTCACTTTAAATATCATGTTAAAGACGTTTTACAGAACCCAAGTTTGATTGTTGTCTACAACTACTACTATTAGGTAACTGAATAAGCAACATGAATACACTTAATTGATGATGGTTTACATGTTTTGAAACGCATGATAGATAGTCCCCCTAAACCCCTATACCTCAAAACCCCAACTTCCAAAACCCAAACCTTAGCCAGGGGGAGGGTATTCAAAGAGTTTGAAGACCCTTACAATTTTTAGTCTAAAAACCTGGTCTTCTGGTATTCATTTTGACCTAAAAGAATATCCCTTAAAAAATTCAAACATATAGATTGAATACTTAGGGGTCATGAAATTCGGCAAAACATTGCAAGTGTCTTCAAACTTCTAGAGTGTGTTTTGTTATTTGGTGTAGCAAGAGAATGGATAGAGAGAACAGAAGAAGAGCCAATAGAAGAGAAAGAAAGATAAACAATTAGAAATGAGACATCATCAACGACCTTAAGTACACTAAGTAAACTTTTAAATTAAATGAAAAAGTGGAAAAGCGTAAAGCCTAATGAGAATTAAAATAGAGAGAAAGTAAGAACAACAATTCGGAATAATAAGCAGACGATTCATATGCAAGTAAACCTCATAGATATTGAGTAGGAGATGCTATTCCAATAAAGACAGGACTTGTATTATAGATGGTAGTTTAGATTAAGGAAGTGAATATCAATATACTTATATCTCCTCAGTTAGTATGATTGAGGTCCGAAACAAAAGATAGATAGGGTACTTGGATCCCAAATCTAAACTCACCATTGCATGCTCATCCATTTCATTATCAGAATCATCTCTGTGTTTGGTATCAACATGGAAGACATCTTTATATATTCTAAAACGTAGATACCACTGAGCTTGCTAAGGTTCTTGATTGTTGAGAGAAGTAATCAATGTAATAGACCCTTCTGTTTATTAGTCATATATCTTATTTCCATCCTTAGCAACCTCATCATCCTTAATCACAACCTTAGAACATGGTTGAAGTTGGAAGAGTAGTTGAATGATTACTTCTTATTTGGATTGATAACATCTCTTTCATATGTCTGCCTCTTGCTTGTGTTAACCATTCCCTGAAGAACATATTACTATCTACTAATGTTGCATCTTTAAATTAAGGGTATGTAATGTCCAGTATCTCCCATCCATGATACCCTCGTATCTTAGGGTTAATCTTAACCTTTGTTTATGCTCGCTTTCTTCCTGCATACAGATTTAATCAGTATGTAGATTGATTTCAATCTTATAGCCATAATAACAGAAGTTAATCTTAAATAGATTGTTAAGAATAGCAAATGGACAATTCAATCTTGATGATATATATGTTATTACTTATATCTATGCTGGTTCTTCTTCCATCTTCATTGCCATTGCTGATGCTAATGGTGTTTAAGATAATACTTGATGATGATAATGAGAAATTCTCATATAATCCTTATTAAATATTAATTAAAGAGGGAAGGTGGAGGGGGAAGCCACTTCTTGTCAGGGTTTGGCAGGCTTCTGTAAGGACTCCTTTACCACCTTAGGAGTAAGTTATTTGGAAGTTCATTCTATGAGATCATAACTGGGTCTTCTTGAAAACATCCAGACATTGTCGGGACCCTCTTATCAATCTCCATATAGGCTCAGATTAAGGCCAGGTAAACAATAATGATTGATAACAGCTCTGGCCTTAAGATAAAACCTAGAGAAATTAAATGGTCTATAGTAATCAATGGAACTACTTCATCAGATTACACTAGTCCCGGAGTGTTCTGTCTGTAATGTCTTTCATAATCATGTTTTATATAATATACAATGTACTATAGTAGTCTATTGTGTTCCAATCTATTACACTAAACACATCATCCAACATGTCTTGTTCTCCTAGTTCTCTGTTTGCATATGTAAATAGAATGTTAGATCTCTATTAGTTGTCTAGTTGATTCTTATGTTTATTTAAATGTTATTACATCTGTTGGAATGTTTTATCTGATTGACCTCCCTAGTTTGATTAACACTAAGAAAGTGCTCTGAGTAAATCAAAAGTCTAAATACAAGTAACATCTGATTATTCTTATCAATGCTTGCGTTAGTCTCACTATCTGAGTCTCATTCATTTCATGAATTGAATCAATAATAAAGTCTTCAATTTCAAACAGTAATGCATTAACTTTCTCTTAATGTGTGTATTTGTGATCTTTAGTCTTTCAATAGGAATGTCATTCTTTATTCACTATCTTTGCTTGTGCCTCTTTCTATTTCCATAGCTGTTTGTTTATGTAACGCAAATCTCATAGTAACATTTAGTCACATCATCATCAAAATGATCATAGGGAGGAAATAGCTCAGTTAAGAATGCTTTCTCTTCTTTTATTATGTCTAAGAATTTAATTGGTTTCTCTTATTTAAATACCTTACTACTACCTTATCTTCAAAATTTAGCAGGTGTTTCTAGGACTGATCTGAATTCAGGGCTAAATACCAACTAAATTCTACTCTTTCTTTCACATTTAATATGTTGAAGTTTCTATCATATTGAATATCGACTCCAATGTAATTGAGTATCTCTTCTGTATCTTTAGCTTGTTGTATTGTGTTGCCTCTAATGAAATTAATATACTGTGGGAATATTAATTCATCTGAGAGTACATCATTTGCATAAAGACTCTCATCAAACAGCACTACCTTCTCTTGTCTTGTCTTAGAAACTATAGCCGTAGATAACCCACGTCGAATAAGTGCTCTTTGTAACATGCATTTATACACTATACAATGCTCATGTCTAACTCTCAATATTTTCAATTTCTCTATTTCCTTATTCATCATTAATATAGAGTTGAAATGAGTATTACACCCCTGCTATTAATATAGATGGAATGGGAATACTTAGAGTAGAGGAGGGTGTATTTTACAGTGTTAGGGATAATATCAGATGTAAAGGATTAGAGATCTATTCTTACGTATTATTCATATAAAGAAAGTGATTTAGTAAGAGTATAGTAGATAGTAAATGATCAATTGTGTTAGTCGAATAATTAACGTCATAAAATATAGAATAATAGGGATTCTATTTGAGCAAGAGTGTCATGGCGAAGGATAATTATTCACTAATAAAAAAGAAGAACCCAAAGCAGCTCTAGATTCTAAAGAATCACTAAGGACTGAAGTAGACTGGGAGGTTGATTAAATGAATCTGATTACAAGATTACAACATGTTCTCTCATAAACATCTGTCCACCTATTAAAATATTACTTCTTTTGCCTCATTAAACCCAGAAGGCTATGAAGATCACCCCAATAGGAATTCAACTGATACGCTGCTAAATATAATAATTAAATCACTCTTATAGATTATACACGGATAGATTAAGATGGGACTCCAAATGGAGTTGATTAATATGCCTCATACATTATGTTAGTCTTCTAAATAATTTATTCAAATACCCATAATTAATGCCTCTATTTCACTCATTAAAGAGGAAGGATATTCTATTATATTGCTCATCATAGAGAGTGAATCCACTAGAACACTACACTCCAGCTATACATTCAATTTCAGATAAAGGGTTATGTTCTAGGACTGTAATTCAATTTACTTTATATTCTCTTGGGAGGATATATACAGTAATGCAGATAATTAAATTTATTCTTTTAAGGAAGGAATTAATGCAATTGATTTCTTCTTTAATCTTGAATGTGGTTTATATGAGGATTATTACTATATTAGAGTAGGAGTTCTCATGTGTAATTAAATCCAATGAATTCCCATATATAGCAAATGATTCAAAGTAATATTCATTCTTTTACTTAGCTTGTATTCATATCTAATAATTCATTATATTTCTATTCGAGTCTTACACCCATTATACAACTCTACATTTAAGACAGGTTAGTATTTATCTATTCATATCAGATCGAATATTGAGTGTATTCTCTATTCTTGTTAAGTAGAATGGATCAATGAAATGATAATTATCATAATAGGTGTATCTTATCATCAATATTTGCATTCCTTTGCTATGTGACCCTCTCCATGACACTTGTAACACCTGTGAGTATCATCTCCACTCCCTCCTCTCTTTCTCTCTTCTTATGCTTATCTGTTTTAGAACAGTTCTATCTTCTAAATGAATCATACTAATCATCTTCCTAATCCTACTCTTCTCTAGGTCTAAGTATTAAGTGAATTCTATTGGATATCTCTCTCTTGTAACACATGAATGCTGAGATAGGACAGAAGTTGGCTGAGAGGAGTTGAGTTAAAGATCACATTCATTTAATTCGAACACACACACATGTACATCTTCTTTCTTTCTCTCGTAAAGTGATTTAGGATATTCATCCCCTATTTTTACTATTAATTCTACTGTTTAGTCTATCTATTCCTTATACTTACATGCATGTGTTTATCCTTATCTTCTCTGTGCTACTGTACTTTACTATAAATGATTATAAGTATTGATTACCTCCAATGTAAGTCGATGGACCATGAGTATCTATTACCTTGTCTTAGTTATCTAACATAGTCATAAAGAACACAGCATTACTGTCACTTGATTACTCAGTAGATGAAATCATAGAGTGTACTTGTATTTAATAAGGTGGTAATGTAGATTAAGGTTAATCAACATCGATTAGGTTCATTCGTGTCTTCTTGTTGTGGGTCTTTTTGTTAAGCACCTGTTAAGTCAATATCGGTTTCATTAGTTGCAACTTCTTCTTATTTAAAGTATACATCCTTCAATGATATCATTAGTTTCTCTCGTATTTTATCAAATGGAGTATAATATTATAGTTAAACAAAACTATTTGATTTGCTTATTCATCTTGTACATCAATTGTTGGAGGAGAGAAGCAGTTTCTATGTTCTGTATCCATCAAAGGAAGGATCTTCATTAATGTAATGTTCCATTGCTTTCTTTGCTCCAATTAGATCATCATTAGCTAAGTGGCAGATACAACACTTCATAAACAGTGGCTTAGCTGTAGGTTTTAACAATGGAATAATTAAATATTTAATTGCTACTTTCTCATAGATTAAGATAGCTCTGCCATAATCTTTCTATCCAAACAAAAGAGAAAGATCAACATACATCAACATACATTGCTATTAATTATTAACTGAGAATATGTTAGTATGAATTAACATGCATCCTCTCATATGCATATCAAAGTGATGAAGTAACTAGATTTTACTACTTACTTAATAAGTACTATCATAATCCATCTATTACACAAATATGTAATTAATTAATACCCAATTAAGTATGCAATAGATTAGAGTTTAATATTACATATGAAGGTAATGTAGATGACTGGAATGATGGAAGAAGTAAACTATCAATGGATAGCTAGGAATAGGAAGTAGAATAGATGGAGTAAGAGAGAGAGGAGGGTAGTGATGATAAAGTATAGTATGTAATGCTATTAATTTACTTATGAATGTGCAATATAGACCATGGATGGTGTCACTTAACTATGGGATACTTGCTTACTGGAGAATTATGGTGAGAGGGACTGATGATTATTCAACGAATCAATTGAGATATGGTCAAGATTATGATTTTATAGATAGGATTAAATCTATTGAATCCATTCTACATATTGAAGTAGAAGGATATGAAAAGATTGCTAGAATAGATAATACTTAAATGAAGTTAATCATTATCTAAGTAGAAATTAAAATCTAGTTAAAGAAGAAGAAGTTAAATCAATTTCACTTTTTGTTTAGGGCCTGAATGAGGTTTTCTTCTGAAGAGCTCTTCTGTAAGTTCCGAGTCTGAATCTGGACATCTTGAATGTCTTCTTTCTTTGCCGGAGTTACTAGTTCTAATCAATTCAATCATTTTCTTCTCGTGAGGACTAAGTCCTACAATCCCTATAACAACCTCTCTGACGAATTGAACTCTGGTGTTGAGAGTTCCCTTTCTGTAGGAAGACTTAGTCTTCTTCGGCTTTGACACAATGAATCCGTGATTCAATCCAATGAAGAAACTACTCTTGTTATACATTTATTTAATCATAACTATTACAATTACCATTATCTAAGTAGTTAGATAGGAATAAGATGCAATTTGAACATTTCAGACTATAACTAGAGAAAATAGACCGCATTAACAAGTCCCATTTCTCATAACTAAAACAATTCATAGATAAATCAATGGTGATGAATCAATACTTGTTGGTCACCTTATCTCTATTTCCTTCAGATTAAATTAAGAGTGAATGTCTTTTCTATGTGTTTCTATTACCATATAATGCAACTGTCGTGTAGTAATAATTATTAAATGCATCTTAGTCATCCTACATTTCAATAATTCTTTCACTTATCCTTCCAATTATTGCTCCATATTCAGGATCCATTAATATCACACTGACTTTAAATATAAATGATTAGTGTATAGTTTAAGTGTAATTGATTACTGTGTTTCTCTAACTGCTAATATAATCCCTTCTTTACTATTCAATATAATATAATTATGGATAGACTTTCATATTATACTGCACAGTCACTCTTCCCAATTGTCCATCCTTTCTTTCAATGTCTATCCTTACTGTATCATCTGTGTCAACAACAGATATAAGACTATTAGTAAACTCTATTCTTCCAGCAAAGTCCCATTTCCTTCTGGCTGAGTCAAGTAATGCATTCAGTGCATTCTAGTTACTTATTACATGTAATACATTTAGGATCTACATTTAATATACAAATCAAGCACTAAGCGGTAGTAGTTGATAGATAGTAGAATTGAATTATTAATTGAAGAAGGTCCTTCTTCTTTCAGAGAGTGTTAAATATGACTGATTAAAGACTCTCCCACTGTGGCCAACAAACTCTCAAAGGCCTTCTGGAGACTCTCAGTCTTAACACTCCAAACTCTAATACAAATTAACCCCTTACTACCCTTTTGGCTCTTAAGAGCACTCCGCTGCTGCTCTTCTCACTTCTTAACATTACTCTGATAAGAACCTTATGTTAATCTTTGAATTTGTTAAATCTAGATCTGATCTTATCTTTAAGAAAATGCCAATGAAAGAATTAGCAGAAGAAGTTAACACTCAAGATCTTCTTTGGTCTAACTAACGCTAACAAGGATCACAAGTAGGACAAGCTCAAGCAGACAGAAGAGCACAGGCACCACCTTCCACGTCATTAAATTAATAAATCACTCCACTCCAAGTCTGTAGCTGTTAAGAGGATGTTGCTCTCAAACAACAAAGGATTAATCCTGCTGTTAAGTTGAAACGCAAGCAGTGAAAGAGAGAAAAGAAATAATAAAGTACTTAGCGAATGCGAGTTCAGTATGCAAAGGGAGGAAGAAGTTGGAAGAAGCTCTATACCTGAGTAGTTCAGGGAGCAATTGAGGTCCGCTATATTTACAGGATTGTCTTTATGATTATGAATGAATGAACTAGAAGAACAGACACAAGCCACAAAAGGGCTTCCAGAATCCCATGCTTCGCTCACTTAGAAGCAGAGTGATTCCCAATAAAGGAACAAAGGTTTACTAAGTTGTATGTATTCTTTAGAGAATTAAATTAATAATTAAATCAAACAGGTCTCAATAAAAATTATTAATTGTTCTTCTAATAAATACTTTGAAAATGTTTATCATTATTATTCTTAAGGTTTCTTCGGCTTTCTAAATACTGCATCCACCAGAAGGTTGAAGTTTTTCCTAAGGATAAATGATATGATATTTTACCCTGATTTTTAATTTAGTTCAGAAGAGCCTATTCTTCTAGAGTTTATTCTTGAAAGAACATTTTAATTGAGTTGAAGTAAAAGCTGTATGCATATCAATTCATTCCTGACTCTTTCATAAATGACAAGATCATAATTGAACGATTATAGGAAACGTTATAACATAGGAATGTCATTTCATTTCTCCAGTTCTAGTTTTCTGAAATAAAGTTTAGTTATCAAAGAAATTAAACATCACTCACTAGATGCTCGTTGAGTATTTGCCTGAAAGACATCTGGTCTCTGTCTCATTACTAAAGCAACTCTAATCAGATCTGCCATTCGAAGCCCTTAGAGGATGCAGAAGGAGGCTCTCCCCTCTTTAGCTCTGGGAAGAGAAGTGGAGACAATGGGGCACGACCGCTAATGTGCTCGGTCATACTTTTCAAGAAATTCGCAAGAAGAATAACCTTAGGTAAGTTCGAATTCAGTTGATTGTTGGGAGGTCTTAAAAAAGAAGCCAAAGATGTTGTTTATAGTTCTTCTATTATACATGCCTTCAATGTAAGTACTCCCTCTTACCCCAAAGGAGTTCCCAAAGAGATTTGCTAAAGATAGGATGCCAAGGAAGTGGGATCAAGGTCTCTGAAAGAGAGATCAGAGAATTGGATGTATACTGTGACTTGATGATGGAAGTGTTGAGGGGAGTCCTATTCGGTTTGCCTGGCTATGCCTATACAGGAGCTGAGAGAAGAACTGCGATCAAGGGCAGCGCCCACATGCATTGCTAAGAGTGGAATGAGCATAAAGTAACTCTGTTCATATGTGTACCGGTCTGAGGATGTCAGCCATGTGTTGGAAACTCCAGATGTTCTTTTGATGTCTCAAAATAAGATGAAGCATACAAAGATTCAACATCTATTCATTGTTTCTCAGCTTTTGATGGGTGTGACTCCATCATTTTTAGGTTAAAAAAATTATACATCCTTTGGATTAATGCTATTATTAACTCAAATATATTAAATCCGTTGTTGCCTAAGTTTCTATTTCATTAAAAACTAAGTTCCTTATCCCTTTTTAAACACTGATTCCAAGCAGATGAGAAAGAAGAAGGATACAAGACATTCCCTCAAAGAAGCTCGCTAGGAACTGCTAGCTCCAGTGACTAGTTTTTCTTCATTCCCAAGAATTGTAAGATTATTGATAAACAAATTCAAATCTCGACTCGTGGGAGTCCTACAGGGAGACGGGGTGACGATCTATTAGTTGCTGAGTATTTATAAGTTGGACTCTTTCAAGTGCTCATATGATTTGACGAGCTGAGGAAAGGAGTGCGGTTCCTACAAACTCCATTGCAACAATTAATTGATCAATTGTAATTTAATTTTTTCTTGCTGCTCAACATCGAATTGAATGAAACCAATGTACTTCATAATAGTCTTTGATTACGACTTCACCAAATCTAAGAACATTTATATAAGAAATCACTGACAAGAGGCAAAGAATTAGTCAACTCAGAGAGATAAGAAAACTATTGACTTCCAAAGCTATCCGATATAATAAGTATCTTCTTAATCAATGCTCATCTTCAGAGATAGCAATGGTATGCATCTCACAACAATAAAGTACTTCATATCAATTGTCTCTGAATAGTCTTTACTCATCTTCTTCTATTCTAGAAGTAGAAAGGGTCATTATCACAGATGAAGAATAGTCATAATGATTGATGAGAACCAGTGATGAAGTTAGGGAGCTCAACATGATAGGAAGGAATTACTGCAGAGAACTTGTATTATCAATGAAGAGCGAAGCTAAGAAAGACTATTACAAGTAATACTAATGATTGAAATTTAAAAAGTGATAAGAATACTTAGTTTGAAAAGTTGAGTTCAAGAAACACAAATATGAAATCCCTATTTCCAAACTCCAGAACTCAATCAAGAAGGAAACAATGACCAAGGGAGACCTATACAAACTCTATTCTTCTGATTTGCTATTAATTCCTTCAAGTATTGAAAAGAAATACTGTGTATTCTTCCCAGCTTATTGGAATGAAAACGGCATTGTCTTTAAATCATAATATAAGATTGAGATTTGTAATACGATCTTCATAACTACTCTTAATAAACAAATGATCAATACAGAAAGTATTCTCCCATATATACTCCTCTTCCTTAGTCTCTGTATCCATAAATTCACACTACATCTTATTAAACCCATCACCATCTTATCCTTATTCCCTTTCTCTAGCTATATCATCTCCTTTAACCACATCTCTGTCTACTATTTAATTCTCCATGTGTTATCTACTCTCTAATAATAATTTATTTCACAAATCCTCTTTCATTACTATATGCTCCTTAGATCAATCCTAATACTCATCTATGTGTATTGCTTTACGATATAGATGAAGATATTCCATAGTCTATCTTGCATTTTACTGTTTGGTCTAATTGTTGATTTATTATTGAGTTAAATCTTCATGATATCTGATATTAAATATGTGGAGATGGAATCAAGGGAAGTTTAAACTAATTACCTTCTCCTTTTCTTTCAACTACTTCATCTTCATCATTAATAGGAGACCGTACTTTTGCCCTTGTACGTTTAGGTCAGGGTGTATATTTACTTCCTCCTTAATTAACTTCTTACCTCTATCTTTATCTGTTTAAATATAATCTTCTACACTAATGGTGGAGTCTCACGTATTATCTTAGTACAATAAGGACCCACCCGTTCTCTCTTTGTATCATCGATTCCTAAATTTAGGAGGAGGGGGACTATGCCGTCCATATATCGATAAGAAGAATGATATGTAGATTGATCAACTAATGCCAAAGTATAATCATCTATCCTATCGCCATTGTTCTGGTTACCTTCGCCCTCCATTGGGTAGCATCTAAAGTCGTAGAAAGTATCAAGAAGTGTCCTTCTTCTATTTTCCTCATTCAGCACAGTGCAACTTCTTCATTTATATTATAAGAATCCTTTCAACTGCTGAAGCTAGTAAGACATTTGATCTGGGTCAACGGCAGTGGTTGGTTCTAGGTTTTGAGGGGAGGTTGCTTATTTGTCTTGTAGATCGTCTTCAACAGAGGGGTCAGAGCCTGCGACAACAACTGGGTGAAGGGGAACCTTGTGTCATGGTGTTAGCTTTTGATGGTAGCTGTTAGGTATAATTATTATTTTATTAGTTATGTAGAGAGGGGTTGAAGATAGTAGAGTTTATGGCAGGGAATGAGGTAGGTGAGGGGCAGAGGTTTCTCTGTGCATCAGATGTGCTAGATGGTGAGGAGCATGCTATTAGTTTAGAGATGCAGAGGTGGAGAGTGAGGAAGGGGGTCTAAATGCAGAGTTGTTTAAGTTTGGATTTATTGATTTGTATCTTATATATAAAATATTGAATTCAATAATCCGAGTTTCTCCAGTGGCTGCAAATTATCTAATATCTAACTTAATTTCATAATTATCAATAGTCTCTCCAACTTTATCTCTATAACAGAATTCATAAATATCATACTCTTTTCTTTTATGTTCTCGACCAACTCCAGTTAACATCTGCGAGTCTTGAGCAAACTGGGCTTTTATACAAGATGGAAGGCTCTACGCTGAATACCAATTTCAAGAGAAAGTAACTTGATTCCCTCTATTCTTTGTGTCAGTTACTTCTTTGACATAGCGAAGGAATTCAATCTCAAAGAACACAGTTAGAATCATCTTTTTCAGAATTCTTATTAAATAATCCTTAAATTTGATTTTAAATTATATACATTGAATTATTGATCTTACCATATAGCGGATTGCTGTTTGTTATGTTAAGTACTATCTTAAGTTTCATGATTAATTGATCCTCTTCCTCAGTTATTATTGAGTTAGTAAACAGTAATTCAAAGCATTCTTTGATAAGCGGTCTATCAAACATAGATTGTTTCTCTTCTCCAAATTCGTACTAATCAATCTCACTACTACTGTAATTACATAATGTGAATTTCTACTTAATAGTCTACACCATACTTGCAGTTCTACTACTTACTCTTCTCTATTACTGCCTTGTCATTGTCATTTATGAAGGATGCTTTTATACTGCTCTCTTCCTATAGTTATCCTTCTGATCCGTTTATATTTAAGTGAGAGAAATATAAAATGTCCTTTAGGATTGGAGGGTGTGAAGTAGCCTTAGTAGCTATAACAATATGTTAAAGTTTATTAATTGGTTGTATATTATTATAATTATTTATGATATCATCCATAAGAGAATTATGGCCTGATCTCTAAATAGTTTATGGATGGGCATGTCACCGTGAGTGTTAAATGCGAGAAGAAATACCAAGAAACCCATGCAAAACTTTTAAGCCCTATCTAAATCTCTCAAAATAAAGTATTTAATCGAGCAGTCTATGATTAATCTTCTAGAGTAAAATGGCTGAGAAATGAATAGATTGGCAACTCACTAACAACTAGGATTTCCTAATCTATTTAACCCTAAACTAAGCCATAGTCTAAAGTTTCAAGAGATCAATTAAAGGATGAGAACAGAACAGATTCTATCTGATAGAAACTGACGTACCAAACTTAGCGATTACTCTAAGTCATTCATTGGAGAGTTAGTGTATTCTACAACTACTTCTTAGATGAGACCATCATTAGTCTGAAACATGTTGATGCACTTAAGATCCAAGCAAATCTTAGACATCACAACACTAATGTTAAAAGAATATATTTCATCAAGACAAAATCCATTAATTGGAAGAAAATTTAGGGTTCTTTAATGTAAACAAACAAGTCAGAATACAATGCCATTCAAATAAATAAATATACAGATGTCTCTCTAGTATCCAATTAATACCCTACTAAATTAGACATGGAATAAGTGGTCTCACCCATATTACTACATGATAGTGAGCAGACAACAATTTTACACACAAGATCATCAGCACTACCAGAGGATGAAGATCAATGCTGCATAAGTCAGGTTAAGATATATGCAACAAAAGATGGAACACAATGATTGATTAGTGTCATCAAATGAAAACTTTACATTTAACTCTAATATGAAGCAAGTGAATAAGGAGAGAAGGGTTTGGAATAATTGAAAGATGAAAGTAACTGTGGAAATTCAGACAAAGTAAGTGCTAACAAAGAAATGGAACAGCCAAAGGAATCAATCATATTAAAATACTTGATTCTTACTCATTACTAATACGACTCTATTGATTTGTAAGTGCGAGTTAGCCTCGAGATAAAGGACATAAAATTAAACTCTTTGCTCCTCTTTGGCCTCTACTACATTCTTCAAACAATATCTCACTCTTTCTACATCTACACCCAGCTCACCCTCGTCAGTCGACTCAACCTAGTCACTCTACAAAGCATTAATTAGAAAGTAGACTTTCCATTCTATATTATCACTGTTCTTAGATGTATAGCGTTTATTGGATTAGCAGAATTGGGGAATAAGAAGACAGCTAGGTAAACTCAATTTGGTCGCGATGAATCAATTATGTTGCGAAATTGAGTTTACCTCAATAAGTCGTGAACGACAAAAAATGCTAGTGAAATTTTCTAGCGTCATTCATGCAGATGGAGATGTGTATGATGGAGACTGGAAAGATGATAAATAAGATGGAGACACGACTGAAGTAGTCCAGTCGTTACTTCCTCAACAAAAAGCTCGACTACTGATGTGAGCTTCCCCTTGGAAAGATTTGATGGTTTAGATTATTCCATCATTAATTAAATGAATTCAGATTCAGAAGACAGCTAGTAAATGTTATCTGGATGACTGTGTTGGTCGAATTAGCGAACTTTGGCTGGAACTAACTTTATTAAAACTTAAGATTATAAAATTAAACTAATTCTTATGAGAAACTAAAAACTTGGATTAAGTGAATTTGTGAGGAGGCTCAAAACCCAAGCAGGATCTCCAACCTTCATTGCCTTATAGGACAGAAACTAATGTGTGCTATGTTGACAAGAAGGGATCCTGACTTAAACCAGGAAATCTCCCCAATAATGGTTCAGACACTGCTTTAACAAAAGTAAGTCTGAGCCTGTTAGAACCTTAAATCAGTCAAGGATCCTTTAAAGTCATATTGTTGATTACATTACTCTACATCAATGAAACAAGGAGCCATCAAAATTCATTAAAGAAAGTACTCTTGAATATTAAATATGGGATAGAGACTCCTCATATCGGCAACTCCTATACCCAAAAACCCCTCTCCCATGATTCTTCTCTTCCTCCTCTAATACTTTCACCTCTTTCAACTCTTACCCGCTCTTAAGATCCAATATAAGCTTTAAAGCTCAACACCCCTCCTTCTTCTTACCTTTACTCTCCCTCTAATTCCTCACTGTTCTTCCATCATCATTACCCATTATAAATTAATATCTTTAGTGGAGATGTCTACCTAATTGGTCTCTGTTCTCCTAAGTTCCAATCAACTTGCTCTCCTCTCCAGGAAGATGCATCTCAAGATACTTCCTACTACTCTACTTCCACGTTCTGTATAAGCACCACACATTATCAAATCAAGACAGTTTCAATGGATCTTGTCTTTCTGCATGGAGTGCCCAGATCTTCTTGAGTTCTTTCTGTATTGGATTAGAATGTTATCAGCTAATATGATGTGTTACCCTTGAGAGTACCTGATGATATTAAGACTTTATAATACATAGAGGATATCTTATGTGATAAATCCTGTCTTTTTAGCTAAATCTATTATAGATTGAGAAGTGTCTTTGTACTTTGATAGTATCTCTAGTAATTTAAGAGTACAGAAACTTATATATTATGTCCTGGATCATTTAGTGGTTTCTTAGGTGTTACTAGTTTCTCTTCTCTAGTACTTATTTATATGAGAATTTCATTTAGAATTTCTCTTATCTAGATCTTTAATAGAAAGGCATGACTGATATACATGCTGGATTATTTGGACTTTTTAATTAAATTAAAGAAAGTGAAAGAGTCTGAAGCCAAGTCCTTTGCAAATCAAAGATTTATAGTATGTGAAACATGCTAGTGGCAGTAGGGAATGATTTAGATTCATTGAGATCGCTAGACAAAGCAGTAGAGATTGCGAAGACCATTTAGTGATCTCCATGATTGAGAATGCTTGTTTAATACTTCGAGATGGAATACGAAAACACTTTATCTCCTTAGACATTGCGTCCTAGGTCCGCTGGAGATGACAGATGAAGGAAATAAGTTCCAATCTTTATATTCCTTAGTGTCTAGAGATATTGTTAGATTGCAATGGCATGATGGAAGTCATTAACTAAAACAATTAAAACGTCAATATCCTCATAAGTAATAAGTGGAGGGGAAAGTCCACGGTTGTTCGATTAGTGAGAGCTAGAGAGAACTCCATCTAGAATGTCTTTCTCCATTGAGAAGTACCAATATCTATTGTCATTATGTTCGCATAAGACATAATATAAGAAAGAATTTAAATCATAAAGAATGTTTTATAATCTATGAATAGATCAGGCATGTAACAGATGTGCCCACAGAAGATGTATTGTCTCTTTTCATCATCCTCAAATACTGATATGTTCTAGTCTACGTAGATCTCATCTCTTGGAGAACATCTGACCATGAAGCACTGAGGGTATCTCAGTATTTCTGATTCTTTCGAGAAGAAAATCAATCAGTATTCACAATTATACATTACATCTACGTTTGGATATTCTTCAGGATAAGGAGAGTAATACCATCCATGTTTAGACCAAATTAGGACTAAAGAAGATAGATTCAATGTATTTCTTAAGAGTTGCTTCTTC
This sequence comes from Diophrys sp. 3 WChen-2021, assembly GCA_021441625.1. Lineage (NCBI taxonomy): Eukaryota > Ciliophora > Spirotrichea > Euplotida > Uronychiidae > Diophrys > Diophrys sp. 3 WChen-2021. The sequence goes on from JAGYYO010000018.1 coordinate 16,314, forward strand.
ATGATGTTAGATAGCATTTTAGTCCATGCTATGATGTGGATCACTTTAACAGAAGTTCTCTATTTGTTTCTCATAATCCTGATTTAGTTCTGCTCTCCTTTGTTAATCTATTTAAGTCCTTACATTGTCTCTCCTTAAATATCTCAATGGAGACCACTATAAAATATTTTTGTCTTATCCAGGGTATGATAGATTATTCTCATAGTAATTATCACTCTTGAATCAATAATCTTAGCTATATGTCATCCATCTAAATGTTTATTCTTAACAAGCACTATCTTCTTTAGGGATAACATTGGGATCATCTACTGCAAGGTTAGGAGCGTATTGAGAAGGCACATCACAGTGTTTCTGTCTTTCTTCTATAGAGAAGATCCACTTAAACCCAATTGATATTTACCTATTCCTTTTTATACATTTAATTAATTAAGACTTCCTTTTTTATTAATAAATCCTTCTGAATTCTTATTCAAGACTGCTAGTCTGTCATTTTAACCTTGTTGTTATTTAATGAAGCATGCATTTCTACTATTCATTTTACATCGCAAGTTCTTGGCAATGTGATTTATAATAGAAGGGATGCTTCTCAATGTCAAACAGACTGCCCAAGTGTCTTATGTTGTTTATGAGCAAGTGAACTCTTCAAAGATTAAGACTATGATTTATAATAAAAATAAATAATGAATGCTTATGTTATCAAATATTTTACCTAGACTAGACTTCTAGGCTTATGACTCTTTCAACGTTTCCCTTTTTTATTAATTATTGACCTTCCTTCTGTAATTAATTGATTGTTAAGTTTATTAATTAGAGTATTTACTATTGATTCAAGTCAACTAATATGTGTAATTCATGTTTAATAACTGAATTCTTTAAGTGATCAAGTGAGTACTCGACCTAATTCACTTTTTAATCTTCTCTTCTTTAGGTTTGTCACTCCTTATCAATGACTTACTTAAGACTATAACATATAATCTCTCTTCCTCATCTTGTTGCAATGATTAAATCTTTGGGCAAGGTTTATTTTGAGTACCTGGTATCAGAAGTGAGTAAAGTCCTTCTTCTTTTTGATTGAACATTGCAGCTTTATCACATGAATTTACTTATTATTTGATCTCCGATATTTCTGCATTAAATTGACTCACAACATATCATCTATCATTAATCATTAAGGGATCTACTGAAGACTTCGAATGAGTCTCTCTGATTACTCCCTATAATATATATTTAGTTCATATATGTTGCATTACCCTTTATAGTTATATTTTGGTTTTAGCCAGGTTAGCAGAATATTGAGAGAGGATTAATTTGAAGGAGGATCAAAATCTAAGATGATGATGCATCAAGTTTATAGATGATCGCAGTTCAACATTCTTCATATAATCTAGTCAACACACGCAACATTTAACTATTTACTCTATCATAGGCTCCCTTAAATCCATACACACTACATAGTATGTTTTATTGTTAGACTTTCTGTCTTTGATCATTGTGATACTTTGATAAACTTAAATAAGCTGCACTGACCTTTCCTGAAGCCAGATTAGTAGCTTCTGATTTATTTCCAGGATTCATTGGAAACTTCTTTAATCTTGAATCAATAATCGTTAACACTCCCTTTATCGCTAATGAAAGCAACTTAATGCATATTACTTATGTAACTACTCTGAATCTTTATAGCTGCTGATTTTACATCTCTATGAACTGAACGAATAGCATTAGTTCTCATTGCCTAATTTACCTCCCTCTTCATTCGCCTTGTCATTGTGCTTCTTATGCTCAAACTACCCGGATGTCCTCTTGGATGAGTGAATTCAGTGTAAGTGTGTGCACCCATTCACTATATTGAAGCAGTGTTAATTGTGTTTGCGTCCTTCAGTGGGGACGACAATCCATCGTTTGAATCTCTTTAATACTTCTTACCTAACTTTTACTCTTCATGGATCCAGAAGAGTTCTAAAATTAATCTCCTTGATGGATGTCATGTCTTGCTTTTAAAAAAGTTATTAGTGATTTCCATCAAGGGCGCTCTTTAGCATATTTAAATTTAGTAGGTAAGGTTCATCTCATACCATTCAATCAGAGTATCCCAGAGATTGTTGCATTATGGGGGTGAACAGGTTGAAGTGTCAACAAACACTATGTGTGAGCATGAATACTCTGTATCACTCTTGCTTCTTAGTGCACTGTTATCTCTTAAGGCAGATTTATTCATAGCGCACTAGGTAAAGGAATCTGAGTGTATTGACTATAGTAATCTGTATTGATGCATGAGTGACTCTCTGTGTAAACCAAATTGAACACTCAGCAGTGTTTCAATTCAAAGATTATGTCGCTCGTTGTAATCACTTTCTTCATTAACCTGTTAAATCTCTTCTTTTTTCGTTCTCTAGGTTCCTGAGGATGTCCTTGACGATAAATAAGGTATGCATTGGTCCCGGAATATGTCCAGTATGTTCAAATATCCAGGATCCATAGTTTCAGATATTCTTCATACCTGTCAAGAATTCCACTAAGCCATTGCCTCTTAAAGCAAAAGTTAAATTAATTTTGAAAAAAGAATGGAAACTTTTTCGATTATCATTTCTTCTAAAACTTTGTAGATTCCAGTTGGAATGCTAATAGGTCTGATAGCATTAGGCTCCATAATCTTTTTTCCAGATCCAGTATTGAAAATGTATTTATATATTAAGGAATATCTGCCCTTGTTAACTATCTGATCAATCAACTGAACCACTCTTCCTCTTATAAGTGGATACTATACAATAGACACTTCTGGTAATCCATCATATCCCATTGCTTTGTTAGTCTTTATGCGATCAATAACTCTATAGATCTCCTCAATCTTAAAAGCTCCTTTAACTCCCATCTCTTCTGCATGAGTTGACAATATCTTACTTCCACAATTCTTACACAAAATCAACAATACTTTTAATTGATTCTTCTTTCCCTAATACACCATCCTTATTCCCAATCCTTTCAACTAGAGTAGCTGTATTATCTCTATTAATAATCTACCTTATCTTTTAGATGTTGATATTATTTTAATCTCTTTGAATCTGAATTAACTTCATGAGAAATCAATACAGATCCTATTGTGGATCTCTTTTAATTCCTCATCCTATAAATTCAATTATTCATCTGGATGCTTACACCATATTCTTTCTTAGCTTCCTAATGATGAGGAACTGATCTGTATCTCGAAACCTAAGACTGCAGAGAAGATAGGGGATGCCTGTTGGCATAAGGGAGTCATGGAAAGAGGAGAGAAGGATGTACTGGAACAGAAAAAATTATAAATCACTATCTCTACAAAGAAGACCAGTAGTGAATTAGAGCATCTTCTGTCATTATTGAATTAAAGTCTTCTTCATACTTATCATAGTCTAATTCTTAAGCAAATGAGATTAAATCATCCATTTCTTATTCTTATTCATGTTTTATCTCTTATTCAGTCTTTGCCCATTATGGTTTAGATTTCATTTGTCTTTAACTCTCATCTAGATTGCTTTTAGTTAATTCAGACACTCCAAGCATAGCAAGCATTTTATTCTTTGAGTACATTGGATGCACATGGGGACAATTATTACTAGGAGTAGTTAGAGGATTGGTAGGTCCATTCTCTGTTAAGTGTACTTAGAATGCAGGGAGTTGATAAAAGACAAGGACCAGCAAGGGCATTGAGTAATCTGTAAGTAGTACTGTCTGTTTTGTATGGAACATTTGTTATGGAATAGTTAATTATCAGTTGGTTAAGCAAAAGTCTTGAATTTGTTAATTAAGCTTCGAATAATTGGAAAGGGTAGAGACCTAGGGGGGGGGTGGGGGGTACCTAGGGGGGGTAGGGGGTACTAGGGGGGGGTAGGGGGTAGTTGATATAATATGAAGATTTAATGGGAGAAAAGCACTTGCAAGAGATAGGAATCTCTAAGGTGCAATTGATTGCAAAGACTTGATTAAAAATTAAAGAGTTTAAAGTTTAGTTCATAAATGTAATCACTCATAGGTCTCCGATGTAGCTCTCGTCTTCTCCTAAGTCTAGTTAATAGTTGATTGACTTGTAGTGAGGCACAACTTCCAATTTACATCCTTTGTCTTAGATTGCCTACCATATATTCATTCTTGTAGGAAGAATGAACCCAGCATCAGATACAGCTCTGAGCAAGTACTTGTACCTTGCATTCTATCTGATCATCTCTCCTCCTTTATCAATAACTTCACTAAGCACATTACTAATTGTAGCATCAATTGAGACTTCAAGTGCTAAGAGAAGAAACACAGTGTCTGGCATTATCCTTATCTTAAGTTCTAAGAGTTCTAACTTAGTTTCCTTCTGAGTACTTTCTTTGAGAATAGATTTAGGAGGAGTTGGCTAGGTTGATTTAGAGATGTGGCTTACACTGCCAATGTCCGAGCTTATTGATTCCGATTCCTTAGAGGCTTGGCATTCCGAACTGTGAGGCTTTGAGATTGTAAAGGTTTTGTTTCTGTTTGCGATGTAGCCTTCACCTTTACACTTTGGGTCACTGCACTAATAGTATGTGCATCCCTTGTTTCTCTCCTTCATCTTCCATTCCACACTGTCGTCGTCCTTAAAGACATCCGAGGGGCCTTTAATCTCTTCATCCTTACTCTCACTCATAGTAACTAAGAGCTTTAATTTAATAATAAGACATATTGATTACTTTAATTGTTAAACTATTAAATCATCTCTTGCGATGAGAAACAAAAGAAGCCGATGGACTTTCAGGTGCAGTATGGAGTAATCCCTTTCCTTTCTCGGGAGTTCTTCCTTTCATTGCTTCATCTGGCTTAGCAGAGCCCATACTTGTTCTAAGTTTATCTAATTCTCGTCTAAGTACATCATTCTCTAACTAAAGTTTAACTTAGTTCTCTTTGATCTCTTCATCTCTTCCAACTAACTCCATCACACCTCTGCAGTTCTTTCTCTTCTTTTCTCCTCCTAAAGCTAAGTTAACTAGCTTTCCTTTCCCAGCTATTAGAAGTTAATCATTAGACAATACTTACAAGTAAATGCTTTAGAGTTCTTGAGCACTTAAGCAACTTCACTATTCAATTCAGCATAAATAGGGGTTGCTTTACTAAGGTTCTCTAGTCTATCATTCATTGATCTCTTCACCATGGCCTCCACCACTGCTGGCTTTAGAGAATAGCACTAAATGTTATCTAAAAAAACTAACTAAATTTGATAGCCAATGTCTATCGGGCTTCTTACTTTTCTTGTAATCAGGTAAATAGTCTTTAATTACTGTATCGTCTTTAGCTAAGTCCCAAAGGTCTTTGACTCTAAGTCCTTAATAATGAGGAACTGAGCACACTTTAGCATCTTATCCTTTGAGAACCTGAAGTTACTTAGGAAGTTTAGCTTACCTTCTTCTTTCCTTAGCAGATCTCCTTAAGATAATCTATGTCTATGTTATCTACAGGTGGCAAGTAGTAACCACCTTCAACTGTCAGTATCTTATGTAATTCGTTCTTT
>JAGYYO010000019.1:0-21650 GCA_021441625.1 Diophrys sp. 3 WChen-2021
TAACCCTTCAGTAGCAGGCTCTGTGGGCTTGGGTGCGGCTTCTTTTCAGTCCTTTGTGATGCCGTCTTAAACACGACGAGTTCGAGTCCTTGAACCGCCGGGTGTAAACGTTTTCCTCTCTCCAACTGTCTACGGAAGGTTCCTTGGGTATGAAGGGTTTGTAGGGTCAAGAAATATTAATTTAAGAGAATTTGATGTTGGAGATTTCTTTAGTGATCACCCACCACAAAGAACTTAGAGTAATGATAAGGAAGTTAGGAAGTTTATTGAGAAATCCAAAGATTTATTCTCTCATTTTATTAATTCGAGTAATGATAAATCACATTTTATTTCTTTACAGGAATAAAGTAAGCAAAAGAAATGGTGACTCATATTGAAAAGACGTAAGAAGAATGTCGGGGATCCTGCTGATTTGGATATTGACTCTTAACTCATTCATAGGAGCAATTAGGATGTGATTACAGCAGTTAGTGGATCCAGATTGGGTACTCTACTCTTCAATTTGACAGCAGCCAACTCAACAGATAGTGTAAACCCAAACTATAAGCTAGGAGAATGATTTTGAACATCTAGAGAGCCATGGGCATTACATGATGGTTTCCTCTACTATTATACCTGGATGGAAAAATTTTAATGAAAAGAAAAGTATAAGACTTGAATGCAGTTGCACCAAGAACAACTGGACCTGATTTCAAGGAAGAAGAGGAGTAAATTTCCCATAGATACTAAGACCTAGCTGGGAAAGCGAACAAGAAGATTGCCTGCCCTCTAAGTCTTCAGATAAGTTAATAGGAAAAGAAAATGAAGAGATTCCTTATTTCATCTGTGTCAGTGAAAGTGAATACATAATTAATATCGATATAAATATGAATCGAACTCTAGGGATAAGTTAAGCTATAGACAAAAGATCATTTCACTTCCCTCAAGGTCAATTGACTTTCCATCAATACATTGTGCAAAGCTACATCCTTGAGTGATAGTGTTCTCTGGAGATTCAGAATAAGCTTCAACATCCTTATTAGTTTAAGAAGAGTTCCGAGTAAGAGATTTCCTTTTTATTGAATTTAGTATAAATGAAGAGATTGAAGCTGTTAACACCTTCACTTATTATTAAGACCTGAATAGTTTCGAAGATTGAAGAGTCTTATCTTTACCTAAATAAATATCCCTCTTTGATTAATTCATTTACACTAACTTAGACAAATTCCTATAGGAAAGGGTTGGAGGGCAGAACCAAAGTTGCAGTCGCTAATAGTAAAAGAAGAGACATCTAGTGACAACAGAAGGTACCGGATTCCTTCTGCAAAATTCTTTAATTATGCATTTAAGCTCCAATATGTCCGCTTTGCATGAAATTTATGCACAAAGTATCCCACCAACATATAAAGTCTGTCCCCTAATGCAAGTCTATACTTCCTCTTCTTGTAAGAGGTACAAAATCTTTAAAGTCTAAGTTCTCGACCATGCACTGATGCAAATGATTATGGAGTATGGATTAACACTTTATGTACATCTGATATTAACAATGAATGTCTTGACATCTCCCGTATTTACATTAGAATAAGATAGTGACAATAACTAAGAAGGGAACTGAATAAACTCCAGCCGATGTATGTTTCCCAAGTAATTCATCAGATACCACTTGTAATAATAAAGAGAGACATTAATTGATTGAGAACTTGAACGAAGGAACAATGGAATACTCATTCGATTATGAACTAGACTTATGATGATGATCCAACCAAAGAGATTAGCACCAATGCAAAGACATCAATAGGGAATACTATAAAGGAAATGATGTAATGAGCATTAATTAGAGCCGAAGGGAACGAGGACAATATAGGCAGTCAATCAAGCAGGTTATAAGTTGGTAATTTAATGATAATTGATAACTACCTAACCACTCACATGAATCATACATTGAATTAATTCACAATTTGAGATCTCTGATCACTTAAGTAACTCTCTCATCTGACTTTATAATTGGATTCTTTGAAGAAACAGATAATGAATTTATAGATACCCATTTTCTAGTTGAACATGCTAAATAGAATCAAGCATTTGAATCTTGCGTTGATTAAATAATTATAGAGGCCCAAAAAATATTAAACAGGAATGATGTTCCAGACAGAAATCTTTTACAGATAATATATGATGAACATTAATGAACAAGACTTCTTCTTAATGGATAAAGATGGATCTGGATAAAAATCACTATAAAAGATATTGAAGATCAATATAATGTTTCCCAGAACTAAGACTGACAGTCCTATAATTAAATTATGATAATCAACACAACATTCAATTCCTATTTCCAATTCAATAAGTGAAAAGATATATGCTCACATAAGAATGAAAGATAATGTGCCTGCTTAGGTATAATTAAGAAAGACTTGGCATTGATACTGTGACAATTAAATATGAATAGAATTTAAAAGGATTACACAAATAGTTCACAGTGATAATTCAACTCTTTGAAATTAAAATAAGAAGAATTGAAAATAAACAATATGATAAATGATCTGACTCCCAATGTTTCACCCATGTTAGACTAGGCATTAATGCTAAGTGAAACCCTTGAAGTGGGACATTCGGCCCTCATGATAATCTAATGATGACCGAGACATCCTCCATTAATCCATGCGAAATGGCAATATCTACTACTCTCATAAGCAAACAGAATCCTCTTATCCGCTATTACACAGATAATAACTCATCTCCCGTCATCAAAATGCACATTACTTTCACTGTCTCCTCTCAAACCATATTTATTATCCTTTCTCTCTCATGTAACTAACTAGATTTCGCCATAATCGAGTGTGAATCAACATTTACCACTTATATCTATTCTAAAGGTAGCATCCTAAGTGATATAATCAGATGTCTAAGTTGTTGTTTCAATAAACCTTCATTCACATTAGTAAGAGTAATGATATAAGTTAGTGAAAGGAGATTGTTAAAGAGAATCATATGTTTAATGATGAGTGCCTTTAGAAATCAGATGGATTATGTCTATAGATCACTTAAGATGTTGGTATTTAAATAGTAGAATTCCATGTCTTCAATAGAGAAATGCATTCTCTTCAAAGTTAAATTCATCTTGTCTGAATGTTGATCTTCGAGTCTTACATCTGGTTGTTCCATTTGAATCCATAATCATTTAAGCTACCTCTTCATACACTTCTTACACTCCATAACAGTCTCCAGTTATAACATTATACAGGTTCTACATAAATAAGTCTGCTTCTCTAAGACCTATATCTACCCCACATACTCCATAACTATCTGACATAAGAATAGATGCATCACTACCTTGCACACCTTTACTCTGCATTCCTATCTACGAAACAACACCCTCCTTCGATCCAAGAAGCAGATTACTATCTTACCTATCTTAACTTCCTCTTAAATCCTCTTTTATTTAAATCCTACATCCTCAACCTAATTAATACTTAAAGAATGAATGTTCCATGAGTCTTCTCCTTTCCATGAATAACAATTAGAATCTATCATATACACTATTTGCATATATGACAGGTTCATATGTAGTAGTAATGATGGCATTTCAGTGGGCATTCTTTTAATTGTGTATTTTAGTCAATAATATTATAGACTAATCATTAAATAAAACTATAGAGATTAGAGATATGGGTGATGGAGTCGTGATTGACTATTAGAACATATATTGGTATGGGGAGAGTTAATGATTTAGCTTATCGCTAAGAAGAAGGAAGGGGGTGTTGGAGTAAAGATAGCTGTGGGGTATAGAGTGCTGCCATAAGAATTATTTGTATTGCATCGGGTACTTAACAGTGAAGAAGAAGATTTTATTACTTGTAATTGAAGAAAGAAGAAACTTCTCAGTTTGATTAAGCACCCTTCTAGTAACAAATCTAACCTGTGAATTAACTCTCCCAGTATTACTGTGTGTTGAATCAAGTTCTCCAAGTTAATTCTTTATTATCTGGCTATTAAGATATCTGAAAATAGTAGTATTTCCCTTTCTATCTTTATCATCCATCGAAGAGCCCAAACCCGCCCTGTCTTCGTCAGCCAGTCTTCATGAAATATATCCATCGATCAATTCAATGATATGACTCTTAATAAGACTTTGTTCTTTAGTATTTGTACCTACTCCTAAGATTATCTTCAATTCAATAGAACCTTGAGTAAGAAATCCCACATAATTAGTATTCCTTCTTAACTGTCTACTATGCTCATCTATTAAACCCTACCCATTTACCTCTCTAATATTCATTCCAGGCATATTAAAAGACACATTCCCCCTCTCCCTGCATATTCACCATTCCAAACCCTCAATCTCCATCTCACAGATTCAAGAATAATATGCCTCCTAACCCCCAATTACACAATACAAACAACACACACTAATTAAACAAAATGCCTGATATATAACAATACGCAGTAAGATTAGTTCTCTACATTCCATGTGCATATAATAATAAGATATTAGTAGTAATGCTTGTTAATTTATTAAATGACAAGAATTCGATTATAATGGGAGTAAGTGTAGACTTTAGTATTGGATATCTATAGGAAGGTAAGGGAAAGTAGAATGGGGAATAGAGATACAGTGATGGTCATGAGGATTCATATTAGAGGATGAGGGAGTTTAGATTGAAATTGGATGGAGGAGGGGAGGAGGAGTAGATGATTGAAGGGGACGTTGAGGAAGAGGAAGTTTTTGGGGGTTCAGTGGGAGGATTGAGGTGGCTATTAGGGGAATGACTTTATTATTTACTTAGGTGAGTTTGTTTTGTCTTATATTTTAGCTTAGACATAGTGCCTTATAAAGTTTTACGATTAAGTCAATATCTAAAAAGACATCAGTGAGAATGAGTTCCTTAAACCTCTCTAGAATTCGACTCAAGTGAGTTAGAGGGAGAACTAAATAAGAAATGCGTTTAATTAAGGGATAAATGGCGGACTTTGCCTGTCTCACATGGCATTCGATGACTATTTTCTCAGGACTGATATAATCTGTCGTAGTCTTCATACTATCTCACCTCAAAAGAGGTGCAACAGACAGAGTCTAACAAGTGACTCATCTGCCAAATCTTAACTGTAATTAGATATTTGAGAATGAATACTTAGCCGAAGAATGCTGACATGTAATCTAGAATATTTTAAATGTCATTAATTGAAGGGCCAACATGGAGAGAGAGGATGGGCAACTCCATCTGGATGCCTGTCCATTTCTCCATAATGACTCACTCTGACTGCATGGCAGCATTCTCATCAGCAAAAATGAAATGAAAAAGGAAGAGTAAAAGGGAGATCAAGCATTCCCAGTCCGGAATTGGCCGTACGAAACATAATTTCGGAGAGGGAGTTCCCCTCGTAGAAAGAATGGAGAGATTACATAAGTAAAGACCTTGGAATCCTACTTCTGATTCTCTCAACTTCAATGTCCATGAATTTAATCTTTATAGTTAAATTAAATAAGCTAGTTTATTGTTATATTTTCATCCTTGCTAATTACAGGGGTTCGAACCTATGTTCCCACCTAGTGTTCCTTTTCTTAGGATTAATGACAAAAACGAAATCCTTTCATTAGCTTCGATGTATTGAGTTTAGAGTCTCCAAATTTAAAATATTATTTATCAAAATCCGATTTTGCAAATGAAAGTGATTCAGATGAGTCTGAAGGAGTAGAGTAGTGGCGGTGGTAAATTTATTAATCCTCCGATGAGGAAGATGAGTAGGGAGATCCTTCTTCCAAAGAGGAAAGAGAAGAAGTTAGTGAGGAGGTAGAGCAGTCTCCTCCCAATTTGAATCTTCCTTCTTCCACTCCTTTGGAGCCTTCTTCTCAGGGTTAGAGTCTTTGAGTGCTTCAGGAATATGATACAAAGAAGGAATCTAAGACTCTGGAGCCAATGAAGGAGGAAAGGAAGTAGGAAGTGTCCCTTAAGGGAGTAAAGATAGTGCCAAGATAGGCTGTTATTAGAGTGAGAGTCACAAAGAGGAGAAAGTGTCTTCAAAGGGTTGTGAATTGAGGTTGCCCAAAGAGAGATAATTCTCCATAATTAAGACTCCCGAGTAGAGTCGTAATAAGAGGAAGCGTAGACTTGCTCAGGAAAAGGGATAAGCTGTGCTGTAATAAACCCTAATTAACAAACATGTACATCAAAATCTTTGAAGATCCACCTCATAATTCAGCAACCCATGAATCCCACATTAATTTAATTATTAATAGTATTAATCCTCCCTCCACTTCCCCCATCCCCGCCACCACTCCCCCTCTTGTCTTCCCTTCCCTCCCTCACCTGATCTACACATCGATCCCCCCTTTCTATTCATCTTCAATCACCTCCACTCTCTTTCCCCCTACCAAACCCACTCTCCCTTCTTCTCTCTGTCTCAATCAATAATAAATAGTCAACCATCACTATTCCTAACTAGTTTACTAAGCAAAGACACTCACATAGTAATAAACACAGTCGCATTCTTCCAATCAAGGATGGACACTGCATGTGTGAGTATTAATATTAGATACAAAGGGAAGACATAGGTATCCAAGTGAACTACTTACACAGGGGAAGAGATGGCTATGGATGTACAGTGGATGGGAATGAGGACTGACAATTGATAGAGAATTGAGAGAAGGGGAGATGGGTATTAATGAGGGAGAGTGGGAGAGGTCTGTTGTGATGAGAAAGCTGTGGTGGGTGAGAGAGGGGTTTCTAATATGTATATCTGTTGGAGGGTAAGAGATGATATATTCTATAATTACATGTTATTGGTGGGGTGTAGAGATGTATTATGGGGTGTTTAATAAGAAAGACTTGGAAGATGGGGAAGTGGCTTCAGTTATGAATTAGACGATTGGAAGTACTTGGCTATTGGTTGTAAGGTTAGAGCAGATTTGGATTCCAAGTGGATAGACAGAAGCAGTTGTTTAATGATTTAGAGAGAGCAAAATGCGAGAATTGAGATTTCATTTAAAATAATAGCTAGTTTAAATATCAAATGGCATCCATTGGTAAAGACAACCTTATTAATCCAACCCACTAAATGAAGACGAAGGATATTTCTCATTCTCAGTCCCATTCTTTCTTTTAAAATTAACATGGGTGTAAAGCCTGTTATGGCTTGGAAGATGTCCAAGAAGGTGGTCCCGGGGATTCTCCGGATGCTTTGCCACCAGGCAATGAAAGAAACCCCTCTTCGTTGATGTACAGCAGAAGCCCCAAGAAGCATGGGGAGAACTGCTGAGAAGAGGGGGAGCTAAAAATCAACTTTACCTCCATTGGTAAAGTTCAAAAAGGTCCAGAGTGGAAATTTTCTTCCCCTGGCAAAAGCTCTCCATACTTCGTCCACTTGAGCACTGGTCGCACTTCCCGTAGGGTCCTCCATCTGAAACCATTTGGATGAGTACTCAGATGAGTGAAAATCAAATGTCTCACTAAAGACTTTGAATCCACTGTATGACAAGAGGAAAGAGTCAACCCTAATTGATTTTTTAATGAAATGAAACTACTCCCATGACTGCTTAGACTGGCTCCAGCACTCTCTACAAATCAAGTGTTCTATATGAATCATTAAGAGAGTTATGTTATTACTCATCTAGTATTCCGTTCTAAATCTATTTGAATTCAGGAGATAGATTAATGATAATCCCATCAGAGTACTCATTCCACATCCATGATCTAGACAAGTTATGTATTATCTTTATCTCTAATTAATTCACTAATAAGATAACAAGCATTAGAGTGTATAAAGACTACTGATTCACTCAATTAGAGAATGGATAGATCATTTAATAGAAGGGACTACAGAGAGAGCACATATCAAGAGAAACGCTAGTGAATTTATAGTTATGAACTCATTCATTCTATTCATTAGCATTAACATCACTCTAATTAACAACTTGCTTATTTCGATGCTTCTGAAATGGAATGTATATCTAGGTTCGAATGGAGTGGTAATTCATATGAATCTTCTTAATCTTTTGATCCAAGATAAAAAGTTATCATTATACTTTTATATCATCTGTTTAAATAAGATCAACAAACAGTGATGTCATCTAATTTCACATTCGTTTCTCCTTCTGCATCTCTTTTAAAATAAGCAATATCCTTCCTCATTAAATTCGTTCCAACAGTCCCTGAAGAAGTAGCTTCCCATTAATCTGCTCTTGATTTAAAATCACATGTACCTGCCATGAAGTCTCCCACCAACACATCTATTAGTTCTCCATTGTCACCTACTTCCATATCTCTGTAGTCATCCCCTCCTCCACCAACACTTACTGCTCCCATATTATGACTAACTATCCACTATGTATCTATCCAAGGACATTGGAACAGTGAATTCCTCCATGATTACCATGTTTGATATTTAATAGTCAGAGGTATTAATGGTGTTAGGGGCTGATTCGATAGTGTGAGTGTATAATATTAATACGGGGATGAAAGTGAAATAGTTAGAGAAAGAATTATCACTTAATTGTGAGGAGGTTGTTTATGTGCATGCTTGGGTTAATGAGGGGGTCTTTGGTATGGAGGAAATTGGGATTTAGTGATAATGACATGGAGAAGTTTATAATACAGATCTATTTTATGGAGTGAGTTTTTAATGAGTTTGAGAAATTGGGGTTTGTATATTAAATCGCATATCACATGTATAGAGAAGTCTCCGGCTTTAGACACAATGGTTGTAGGATTAGAATCAGGAGAGAATCTAATAATCAATTCATTTAATAAAGATGAAAATGAATTAGTGGGCATTCAGAGTGAAAGCTTGCTTAATATAAAGTCATAATAATAGCCAGCATTTCCATAATAAAGACTGATAAAATGAGGAATTTATTTCAGAATGGCAATGCTTCAGTAACCTAGCAATGTGCTTAACTTTCCTCCCAATTACTGACATGCAATACCAACCCAGCTTCATTAATCATAGATCAGTCAAGGATAAGTACTTCATCAACACTCTGCTTTACTAAGAAGAGTTTGCTTAAACCAAACTATTAATCACTTACTTCTAAAAGACAGCAAGTTCTCAAGAAGATAAAATTGAAATAAAGATATAAATGAATGCAAATGCAATCAAAAGGTAAATAACAAACAAAGACAAGAAGAATTAAAAGCCAATGAAGTGGCTAAGAAAAGCAGCTGATAAAGCTGTAGAGATTAAGTAAATACATAAGAGAAAGAGGATGGCGTCACGAATAAATTAAATAATTAGACTTAGCAATTGAAGGATCTAATAACAAATATCGTATGTTAGCCACCTCTCTTTGAACTCTTGTTATTATCGATTTTATTATTACTAACTTCTCATCCACGAACATTATCTTCATCTTTCTCTTCTATAGAGTCCCTTGAGTCTCCTCACACTCTCAAACGACTTCCTAGAAGTATTTTATAATTTCTACGTGATTTTTTAGAACGTGTATCCATAACAACAGAAGATAAACCATATGATTAATTATATTCACTTTCGGATTCTTTTATGTATCGTAAACTCTCAAAGGAAATGAAGAGTGTGATAGAATTTAATTATTAATCGAAG
The DNA here is from genome assembly GCA_021441625.1 of Diophrys sp. 3 WChen-2021. Lineage (NCBI taxonomy): Eukaryota > Ciliophora > Spirotrichea > Euplotida > Uronychiidae > Diophrys > Diophrys sp. 3 WChen-2021. The sequence goes on from JAGYYO010000019.1 coordinate 9,538, forward strand.
AAGGTCCTTCTTCTTTCTATTCACTTCTGGTATTGAGGAAACCAGAAAATTTCTGTTGTTGAGTTTCTTTTCCTTCTTTGAGGTTTTATTCTTGTCTTTCTCTTTCTTAACCTTGGAAAAGATTGGGTTCGTCCTGCGCTTCCTTTTGGAGGAATGCGTGATTTATCAGACTATTTAATTCGAAATGGGAAATGTATGGGAAAGGTCAGAGTGACTCTCTTATCGATTTCTCTAGCTACTTAGAGAATCCATGAATAGGGGATAGCTCTAGTATCCCAGACGGAAATCTCTAGTAGCTAGAGAGATCAATAAAGAAAAGGAAAGGGAAGAAGCCTCAAAGATGGGCTCTGAAAGGGTAAGACGAAGGGTCAGAGGAGTCCTTCCTGGGTTTTCCAGGAGGCTCCAGACTCTCAACTGGGTCTGACTGACCAGAGACTGTTGGAAGGCTTATAACTGCCTTATCTTAAGACTTTAGCTTTAAATGCCATTAATTAATAATATTTCATTTAATTTCTTCTCAATAGACATAAAGTATGAAATACAACAGTAATGAATTATAAAACCCATCATCATCATCACTTGAGACATCTAAATGCAATGGATATCAATCAATACTCCCATAACTAAGTTCTCTAATAGAAGAATCAACCCACAGTTCTAACACAACACTCACTTCCTTGATTTCCCAATCCCCACCGCATCAACCATCCCTATCCCCACCAATCACATAAGACAAATCAATAAACAAGAGTCTATCCCATTCAATTAAATTGACATCTACTTAACTTAAATCCAAGCACCTCCCACAAATGATTTCTCTCCCAGCAACTGATTAATATCACATCCCACCAATCTATGTAATTAGATAACCAGTACTACCACATTAACAATTAACAACATACTCGTATTAAGTAGACTAAGTATACCTCTTATGGATAGTTCATCGTCTGATTGAGCTAATAGACTTAATACACATCCTATTGATTCTATTAATTATATGTTAGTGACACTTGTGTATACTACTATTTAGTAATTGGAATAGTGGGGGGGGGGGGGGTGTTGGTGTTAAGGGGGGTTGGGGAGAAGGATCAGATGATTAAGGAGAGGAAGAAGGAGCGGAGTGAGGGTTTGAAGTGCTGAGAGAACAGGTAGTTGGGGTTTGGGTTCTAGAGGGGATAAGTCAAGGAAACCTTCTTAATAGAGATGATAATAAGGGAGAGTTGGTCTTGGATTTGAATCTGACTGTCTGGAAAGTAAATCTTAAATAGAACTAACAGAATACGTACTGTATAGTTTAAAAAAGATGTCGTCGGTGATCTTTTACACGAAGAAGGCCTCCTCTCCACTATCAAACTGTTTGTCTTACTCTCTTTCTCTCTCGGAGTCTTCTATTCACGACTGATACATTCCTTCTCGGTGTCCCTTAAGCTCATTGTCTTCTTGTGTAAACATTTGAGTTAAATACCGTTATAACTCCACTTAAATCATTCTATATCTCAATATAATCCACACTTGATCTTCTCTATCTGACATATCAGGATGAGATATCAATCCAAATGCAACACCTAAGAAATGAGAATACATAAGAGTACTTTATACCCTGTAGATGATTAACCAGTCAAGATGATGTTCCATGAAGATATAAACTATAGAAGACCATATACTATACCAACGATGAGTAATACAATTATAAGGAATCCCAATAACTCTCTTCATCTACACCTTCATCAGTCCACATAACCAATCAACTTTCTCAATATCTTCATAACACATAAGCTTCCCTTAATCTCTAATCATCTGAATGATCCTCTTCTTCTATATTAATATCCCTTCCTTCTTCTTCATCTTCCTCTCCCTCATTATCTAAATACTAATCATAATTCTCTCTTTCATGTAATTAATGTATAGTTACTAATTCATCTGATGTAACTTCCATTTCTAATGATTACAATGCACATGATATCTCATCTTAGAGAGCAGCAGTCTCACTTGCTTCATGTTAGTCGATCTGTTCTTCTGTTATGTATTTAAATCTATCATTGACTAGCTATCTCTGATTTGGAGTGGATCTTTTATTGATATCATTGTTGAATCCATCTTTGGGTCAGATGTAGCGATGGTAGATGAAGAGGGAGTGTCTTTTATCTATATTGATTTCTCTTTTATATGTGGGATATAAGTGATATAGTTAGTAGTGAGCACAGTGTTGATTGTACATAGATCTAAATTTGATTAATTCTAAATTAGTAAGGTAGCCTCCTATCTATTGAGTGTCTGAGATGCCTTTATGTTAATTAATTACACAGCACTAGTCATGATCTCTTATGTGCTGGAATAGACATCTCTAGCAGTACTGTTCATCTATAAAACAACAATAGACAGGTGTAATGCATAGGTGATTGCATATCATTCAATTAAAAATAGACATATTTATTTTTATTTCAATTTAGCTATGGATAGTGTGTGTTAATTGCATTATAGATTGAAGATAGAACAGATGCTTTTTTTTTGAGAGATTGGATAAAGGGGAGATCCTCATATGTACGATGTCGCTACATCCATTATAAATTAGCAAGGAGGCCAAATTAGACTATCCATTAACCTTTGGGGGATATAAATGCATAGAAAGGATATTAGTTATCAATTATCATTAAATTACCAACTGGTGATCTGGTGTCTGCTTATTATTCGATTGATTGTCATCATTGCCCACTTCCTATCTCTTATTAATCCCTGAGGGTTATTTCATTTCTACTATGGCATTACCTATTGATGTAATGGTGTCGCGGCTCACTTGCTATATTTAGTTCTCATCGTAGTCATCTTGGTTATTGAGTGTTTGAGTGTGCTATTGCTACTTCTGTTGCTTCTTAATATTTCTCTTTCATTTCCTGTCGATAGACCCACTTGGTATTGGTCACCTGCTCTTATCTATGTCTGGTGCTGTCCTTTTGCATCGCTTTTCCTATCATCTTATTTGAAGGCTTATCTATATGGGACTACTTCGCATTCCCTTATCTCCTCCTGATTCTTCCCTGATGTTCCTTTCCTTGTATCTTCGTCGGGATCCCTGTTGTTAATTGGGGATACAGCCACGTTCTGGTCAGCCCTTTTCCTTTCGATTGTTACCTTCTCATTCCAACCTTAACGAGAGTCTTAGTTTTCTCTTGGTCAATTAAAACGGTGATCTTCCCTTGAGCCCAGGGAGGTCAGTACATGTGATCCTCTAGTTTATTCACTTGTATGAAGACAATCATATACCTCATGGCCCTCTCGAGAATGTGTCTTATTTTATGGCAGTCTTACAATTTAGGTTTACCCTGATGTCAAATTTGAGAGTAGAGTTACCAATCTGAATCGTGAGAGTTTTGTGCTCGCACTTTAGAGTCCCTATGTATGAGTTTAATGTCGTTCAAATCCATATCATAAGGGTACTCAATACATCCCTTTTCTATTTTCAATCTGTAACACCATTTCTTTCAGTATGATTCCCTCTGGTCACATTCTTGACTGATCTATGTTTTGGTTGTTACAGGGTTTGGTAATAGTCCATTCCTACTTTATTGCAATAGATATGAATGTCTTCTCTCATCTCTTAATAAACTAACCTGATTTGTTTCCAAATCTTTGGGTTGCAGTTGCTGTTTCTAAGATTCGAGAAGTATATGGGGAATGGCCATTCCAAAGTGCTTGTGTATGCTAGTAAACTGCTTTATGTCACCTTTATAGAAGTCGCGGCCAAAGATTTGATGAAGGACCTTAAATGGTTCCTGGACGGTGGGCACTGGGTTCCTACATTAGCTCCATTTATGCCAGATCATTCATCCCATCTTTTATAGCATTGGGGTCCATTTGATCGAAGCCTTCTCTATTATGGAGATTAGAGAGTATCACTTGCATTATCATGATCATGAGGTCATGAAGAGTGGTTCCCCTGCTTGATGTGAGGTCTTTCATCAGACCAACTGTGTGCTTCAAAATGCTTTATCCTATCTCCAAGTCAAGTTTATGCAAGATGGTCGAGCTGTTGATTGCCTGTTTGATGGGTTAGACAGGATCTGTCTCTACTGCGGCCTAGACTTGGTGGGACTCTACTGTGAGTACATCAAGGATGATGTTAAATCCGTTCAGTCTGTATCTTGATGAGTCTGACAGTATTACTCTGTTGACCCTGACCACGATTTAGTCCCGCTTAAATCTTGTGTTTCTTAAGCAGAACTCTTAAGCAATGGCATGTCCTCCAACATATTCAGAGTGAAGTCCATTCACTTAGATCCCTACCTTGTTGTCCTCGAGTGGGATGTTCATAGGAACTCTACCAATACCTTAGAATCCTTTGGACATCAAGTATTGTTTCACTAGTCTTATTTTGTCTTTCATCTGGTACCGCATAGTTCGGTCAATGTCTTAAGCTCTTTCCCAGATGGTGGGGTTCAATGTGTCAATAACAAGTCTCTTCTAAGCACTGATCCTTGGTCATCGTAATCAGTCGCGTCATGTTCAGAGGCCTCTGGTCTTTTCCCTTGTGATTAAGTTGCTTTCAGCTCTGTGTCTTTATCTCTGTCTAATTCCATTTATTCTTTTATTTAAATATTGCGTAGACTTTGGGTGACCTAAGAGAAAAATTTAGCTTATTCCATGGGTTGAGTATTTATCCACAGGGGCATACTAACATGTTAACCTCTACCTATGGCATGTGATCGCTGCTAGTTTGAACCATGCACCTTAATCGGCATAGATCCTTCTTGTCTTTATCTTTTCCAAGTAAATAAGATTGGGGTGTTGCTCTCGTGTTTTACCCTACTCTACTACCGTCTTCTTTCCAATCATTTTGTCTATTCTCTTCATCAGCTGGTTAACCCTCTCCTACAAGTGCATGTTGGGATTTATCTTGTTAAGAATATCTTTGTTCATTCTTTGTGAGAGTCCAGGATTCTTATCATGAGCTTTTAGTAGTACTCCTCCTGGATGATTCCACTGTGTATCAGTCCTTCCAATTGATAATCCACCTAGCTCCTCATGTTTGTCTCAGCAATGATTCTTCTGAGTCCTGTGTCTCTTCATAATTCCCTAATGTTATATATTGTCCAATTAAGAGGTTTCCAGAACGCATGATTGAACTACTTGATTGTGTGTTTCGGAAAGAATGTGAGCACATTTAGTGCTGCTCTCTCTTGTAGTAATGTTTCATCTTTACGTCTGTGGTTTCACGGTATCGTCAGGTTTTGAGTTTCGATTTAAATTTATTCTTTTTTCTCCAAATTAATAAACTACATAATTAGAAATGGCTTTCTCATGAGTTCCTCATCTACGAATTAAAATCTGCTCTTCCCCGTCTTTTCTCCCTTGCAAAAAGCCATGCCGTATCCTTCCTGTTTGAGGAATTCTCTCACTGTCGTATAGTCTCATATAATAATTTCGATGAGACATCTGCCTTCCAGCTGCAGAGTGTCCAGTACATATTTTTAAAGCTTCTGACTGGGCTTCCAGTCTCTACTGCTCATGGGTGTTTGCACTTTGTCTTTAGTCTCCTATTCCTCAGTATCTTTGGTTTATGGGATTCCTAGGTCTCCCTCCCACTCATTTAGTCATCCCTCATTAGGTTCCTCTTGTGTTTCCAAACTGCGTCTTTGTTCTTCTTTTATTTTTAATTCCATAAGGAGAGTATTTAAGCCTGGTTTTCGGGTCCATTCTCTCTGGCTGGATTAGTCTGAGTGATGTGAGGTATTTGTACTCTCATCTTGTAGTATTGGTTCTTCGTTGAAATCTTCTCAGTTCTTTTATAAGATAGGAAGTTCCCTCAACTTTGAGACTTATAATTGGTGTCTTCATTCTACACCTGTTTCGGCATGGTGTGTTCTTCTCTGTAGCTGTCAAACTAAAAGCCATGAGCAAGTGTATCTCTATTTGATTTGGTTGGCTTTGAGCTTTTAGTCAGAGCTTCAGCTACCTTGATGTGTTCAGGATCTGTCTGGTCCCTGGCACTCTCTTCGACATCTGCTCCCAAATCAGAACTTCCTGCCCCTTCTGCCATGCTCTTAGATTACCTCTGTCTTTTTAAATAGTCCAACATATTTTATATCCTTGATAATTAAGTTTTTTAAAGGAACTTAACAAATCTAATAAGATCATTAAGGATATCTAGTTTCTCATACTCATTTATTGAATTAGGAACCTGTTTTGTAAAAGTGGAGAAGGAGATAGTATTAACAGAATTTAATTAAATAGGTTCTAAACTATGATGAAGATGTAAGAGACCTAAGAGCAACCTCCTATCCTTCATGGAAGTAGTAGCCTCTCCAACCTGCAAGTATCAAACATGGAAGAGGTGAAGCGGAGACCAAATCGGTCCGAGAAGGAGAGCAGCACCCCATCCTTAATGTGCTAGTTGCTTCTGACCTCATGCTAACTTTATGAACCTATTGCCACAAGTTCTCCCCTTCACATTAATAAGTGTTCAATAAAGTCATGAGCTAGCTTATAAAAGCATGAGAACGGCTCTTGTGGAAAGGGAACTTTAGCAGAACCTTGGGAACGAACTTAAATTTGAATCTATAAACAACCGCCAAACCACGAGCAAACGAAAGGGCGGCGAGGTAATTAATCCCAGCGTTTCAAGATGAACCTTTGCAGAATTTAAAATGTTAGTAAGGTTTTCCCAAGTCTCGCTTGAAGACGCTCTTTAAAACTTGTATTGTCACTATGTTAACTGGAAATCTAAGATCCTCATTTAAAAGTTCAAACTCTGGATAAGTCTCTTCAATAACTATGCTACTGATCTACAACCAAAAGGCATAGAGTCTGCTGCTGTAAAGCATAAGTCGAAGAAAATGACTCAATGTATTAAGGTAATGAACTAAAGTGTAAGTCGATTTAAAGGTTGAGACCTTTCTTTAATCTGAACAAGGAACGAGAAGGATAGAGAGCTCCTCGATTTATTGGCAGTACTGATTAATCCTTTAGAATTAGAATTAGAGATAGTATTAAGATATATTTAAATTTCAATGAGAGCTTCCATTATCATAGATACTACATACTCAAAGAATAAAAAAGATATTAAAAAATTAGAAAATCTTTGATTATATGCATTTAATTTTGTGATTATGGCTTCTGTCTCTTAAGGGATTAATAAAGAGAATCTCTGAATGGAGCATGAGCTCTTTACTAACCAAATTAGTACTCCTTACTACCTCCATTTCTTCGGAAATGCAATAATTTACTGTTGTCACTCATTACTCTTTAAACAATGATTCCCAGTTTGGAATGAAACAACCGCCATTTTGCTTAAGACAAAAAAGCACAGCTATTAAATCAATACATGAAAGATTGGATAAGTTAAATGAAACAAGACAATTTACTTTTTAGGCAAAATCAGCAGTGATCAGACTAAGAGAGAATTTTTTAAATAACGCGTGTTCTATAAATAAAGTTAGCTTAAATTAAAAGCAGATTACCTCTAATATTTGAAGTCGTAAGTAGATTTATATGAACAGGCTTGCTTAATCAAAACTTGTGCTCAATAAGATCATAGTTAAGATATTCGAAAGAAACTTCAAAAATTCTTATTCTGAATTAAAGTCCAGCTCAATTTAGCGATGTGCAGTTAGACCACGCTAGTGGTCGCTAAACCTACTTTCACACTGTGCATTAGTCACGAAACTTACCTCTTCTTCTTTGTCGGACCCGACTAAGTTCCGGAGATCCGAAGTCACGACTTTAAGGATCAAAATTTCTTCTTTTAATACTAAAGTCACATCTTTAATTCAATATTAAATTTAAATATTGAGACTAACACAGGAAGAGTTAGCAGATCTAACTTCATTTTGAAATGAGAATCCTTTAAGAGAACCATGATGTGATAGTTATTTATGTCATAATGTCAAAAATTATAGTAATCACTATCATGTACAGATCATGTCTTATGTCTATATGAAATCCCCTGTTAATATAACTAAACAGATGCTGAGCAGACTCATGAATAAGAAATTAAAAAAATAATTTCAATCTTTGTTGTTAAGTCCCGATTACTTTACATTCAATTCTGGATAAGGATCTAGAGAAGTCTTTTAAATATTTAACATGAATTAATGATCAATCTTTAAATAAGCTGCTCATTGATCAATCATTGTTGATTATACCCCTTACTATCAAGTATATGGTGTAGCAACTTTACATAGTCAAATTGGTTTGTCTGAAATGCTAGGGAGAGCTGAGTGGAGTATCAGCAGAAGTCAGCAGCTGTCAATTGATTTCTCCTTAGAGAACTGTTGTCGCTGCTTGAAGAATTTCTCCCGATCTGAGTCTGTTGAAGTCTTTCGCTTCTTCGTTCTCTCTTGTCCCCTGCTGGCGTGCTTCTGGGCAACCTTCTTTGATTTTTCTAGGTTCTGCAGCTAATGCTTCCTTTCCCACCTACGAGTTCTTCATAGGGGGAAGGAATTGGGCTGATCAGGGGACCATTAATATATATTCATTTGTCTAAGGATTAGCCGTTCCCATGTCTATTAAATTAGAAGAATGTTCTAGAAGTTCGGCACCCACCCCGTCATCTACTTTTGGGACTTCCCACCTACCCTATTGACTGTTGTTCCTACACTGTCAGTCCTCCAGAAGATTGTTCAGCTGTAGGGAGCCCAAGTGGCAACAAGTGACTCAGGTGGTTGGTTCGGGCGTTATCGAATATTATAAATTTCCTTAATAATAAATTAGACTGATTAATCAACTTTAGAACTTTATGTTCGATTACTTCGAGTGCGTTACGATATCTCTGGTTCCGCCCTAAAGATTTATCTGTTTTTATTAAAAAAGATCCTTGGCGGACGTAACAAGGTCGTTGTTTTTACAATAATCTCAATATTCTACTTGGCCCCAACGCAGAAGGAGTATTGCTACCTTAGGGTGATGCATTATGACTTTGCCTTAAAATAAATAAATTGGAGTGTAGTTTAAAATCATTAATGACAAGTTTGAAATGTTAAGTTCCAGAAGAATTAGAATCTTCTAAATCCACTTCATTAAAGCAGAAGCTGGCTATCTTAATATGAGAATGTTATAAATGTAATCACCTATAAATTTGTATAAATAGAGATAAATTAATATAGAAACTTTCATTTCATCGTCATCATCATCAAACAATTATCAACCTCTTCAATGTACTGATGGATCTCAGACTGGAGGGAGTTCATTAAGTCTCTCTTAAAATGAGAATTGTGTCTACAGTTTGATTTTATCCTTACCTATCATCTATGTTAATACTTGATATCATAACACTGAGATTATATTTTAATCAAAATTCAAAACCTCCTGGGCAAAAGATCAATCGAAAATTTCTCCAGGGCAAAAACATGATAATTTTGAAAAAACCTCTTTATGGAAAAGTCAAACACTTTGGACTTGGAGACATCCTCCTGGGCAAAATATTGCTCCAGAAAGGATCCTTCTCCTTGTTAAGAAAGAAAATCATGAATTAGAAAAAGAAAAACCTCAAGTGAAAGAAGAAAATCCCTCAAGTAATGAAAGAAAGGTAATATGGAATTTACTCCATCATTAATTATTAAATATTTAATGATAATATATAGGAAGTTGGGATGTGGTTTTGGGGTTTATTGAGTGGTTCACGTGTCTGATTCCCTAAAATTGTTTTTGACTCTTCCTTAGAAAAAGGTTTTGCCTTTAGTAAGACCGCCAATAGGAAAAAAACAGAATAAATAAAAAATGAAGTAACTCTGGCCATCAAGCATTCAATGGACACAATCTCCTCTCCTCTTTATAGGGAGAAAAACCCAGATCCTGGATCTGATGTATGAATATTAAATGGAGTTGTTCTAGTACTTTTCTTTGTCTGATGTTAGTTGGAGAATTGATTCTTTTTATATGTTGTAGTCAGATAGAGTTCTTTCAACTAAAGTTATTTCCAAAGATGAGTTGGAATATTACATCCTAGTGGGTAAATAAGAGTCGAGAAAAGTTGTTTAAAGTTGACTCTGAGGAGTCTAAGAAGAGTTTAGAGGACTAGTAGGTTATTAGAGAGGGACTATCAACCAGAAAGAGGAGTTGGGCTTCGTGTTCTTGCTAGGGTAGCGAGCTGTTCCAAGATGATTGCAAAATTAATAGTCCAGAACCTGGATCTCATTTCCTCTAAACTACAGAAACTTCACGCAAATATAGAAATTAGAAACCCTAAAGCTCTAGATTAAGGGTCAGTAAGATGACATTTGTCTCCCTTAATAACTTGGTAAAACAAACCATTCCCAGCTAGATCTCTGGCCTGAAGATATAGCCAAGCGGAGATGCAGACCTTTCTCAGGTAATAGAATCTCTGATCTACTAGATCGTTAACTCAGAAGCTATTCGGAAAGACAACTAAAGAACTCAGACCTGAAGATACTTGAAATACAGGACATGCTCATCAGGCACTAAGACATCATCTAAATACCTTCAATGAGACTACCTTGCACCTGCCACTTATTAAGCTATTATCGTAATGGAAAGAAACTTCCGATTCATGCAATATTCAAAATACCATTGAGACATGGCTAACACTTAGAGCGACTTTTTTCTCACCAGAAACTTATTCGCTCGAGGAAGTCTCTCAAAATAAGCAAACATCTCAAACGCTTAAATCAACAAGCCACAGCTCTTCTAAGAAGAGACCTTCGTCAAATAGTATGCTCTCAAGCAGACTTAAATAGAGTGATAAAAAATAACTCTCACCCCTCTTGTGCCTATCTTATTATAAAGCGATTCACCAACTTCATGCTAAAATTCCCAGAGAATTACTATAACATTTGAGCTTGTTTAAGAACCTCCACTCAACAACTACTTAGATAACTACATTTCATCACCATTAAAATGCCTATTCTGAAATTGTAGATCTATAAATCAAAAACTAAATTAAGTACTTCTAAGAATTAGATTACGATTAATCAAATATGCAAAGGTGGGTAAAAAGACAAATCATCAAACATCAGCCTCAATTACCTTCAAGGGATATTGAAGTCGGCACGGAAATCTCAGAATAAGAGATCATTGAAGCACATGTAACTACAGTATGTGTGCAAGACAAAGTGGGTGACCTGGGAGGAAAAATATTACGTTGGAGCCTCTGCATTATCTAGTTCTGAAAATGAAAAGTACAATGTAGAAGTGTCTCCACCTCCTGGAAGGAAAACAACCGGTGAGGAATAACCAAGAGAGATCTGTACAACTTAGAACTACACCTGGAAGAGGGACAACAGCCCTCCTTATTTAAATGTACTAGGAAGCGCCAAATCTAACTTCAAATACAGTCTGAAACCTACTGACCTTGAAGGGAACACAGAAACAAGAAATGAGTAGGTGGATGCAAGTCAACACTTCGATCATAAGGTTCATTAGTATATCACCCTAGTGGGAGACACAGAACACATGAATAATGAAGAACTCAATGAACTGGTTATCAGTAAAGAGGAAACAGATGGGAAAGTGTCCCATCTTATGATTGAGAAAAGACAGTACGCAAGAGTGAGAGAAGTTTTGAAGAAGATGAATTACAAGCTGACCTTTTACAAAGAGGATAGAGAGGACACCAAGGAGAACAAAGGATTTTGATATGTTTAATAAGAGGCCAATGACATTTTTGGCGGCTGGATTCAAATAAGTAATTAATTAAGTAAATTAAACAATATGAACGACTCGGCTCGCAGTGAGAGCCGTAACAACATGGAAGAGTATAACCCTGGAAGAACAGTGGAAATCGGTGTGGCAACATGGAATGCGCGCTCCATCAGGAGATGCGAGAACCTACTAGCACTAAGAAAATATGTAGATGTATACAGACCGGAAATCATTCTTATTTAGGAAACATGGATTGGAATAAACAACCCCTAAATACTCAGAGGATATTAACAGTATTTGTCTGGAAGAGAGAGAAGTGGTGGGATAGCAACTCTAGTAAAGGACACTATGAAAAGTGAACTTATCCTTGAAGTAGAAGGGGAGATTTAGGTATTAAAGATCTAGTATGGAAGAGGATAGTGTATAAATGTATTAACTCTTACCACAACCAATCAAATGCAAATGCGGTGGAACTTATAAAGAGTATTGCAGTAAACAATGGACTATTCATAGCAGCTGGC
>JAGYYO010000020.1:0-21567 GCA_021441625.1 Diophrys sp. 3 WChen-2021
TGGACTAAAGAAACAACTTACCTGGATTGACCCCGATGTAAAGTCCTGACCTTCTTCTTCTGAAGTCTCCATTAATTAATAACTAGTTTTAATTAAAGTCCTTTTAATTAAAGGTTTGAGCTGCAAACTAGTCAGAAAATGTAAAATGCATGCAGGGATGCTCATCGTGATCAGATGTGCAAAGTTTGCACAGATCCGAAGTTCTTACTTGTTGGGCGATCTTCTGGACCTACATCGGGAAAACTTTGAGAAACTTTGTCACAGACCTTACTGACGGCCTCAATCGGCTTTTTCACATCAGATTAATTAAGCTTTTTAATTTAATTAAACTTAAGAATTGTGATCCCCTGCATTGAAAATGACAAAAGGATCGTTGTTGTCCATTGATTCCTTTATCGTGCAAATGTTGATTTTTGCACGTCAGAAGAGTGAGAAATTGGGGTTTTGGGTTTTTGGGGTTTTGGGGTTTTGGGGTTTTGGGGTTTTGGGGTTTTGGGGTAATAGCTCTAACTCACTAGCTATTGTATTAAACTTTTATCTAAACTGCTTAATTCATAGCTTCATTCTAGTGGATCTTGTTTATTAATTTTTCATGATAATGTACTTTCTTAATCAAGTTTAGATTATTGATTGATTCAATTTCACTTATAGAATTAAATTTATATATGAAGGATGGCCTCCTACTGATCAGAATGGCCGTCCAGGGCCATGTCAGTAGGTCTTGTCTTGTTGAGCGTCTACAACACATTTGAGAGCTTCTTTTTCTCTTTTTTCAACTTTTAAGACCATTGGGACTAGGGTTCGTCCTGCTCTTTCTTTCTCTTTTTTGCGTGTTTTTGCAGCAAATTACCAAGGCCGAGCGGAGAACTCTCCTAGGCCAGGGATTCTCCCTTGTGGATCTGAGACGGAGTGGTCCGGATCAATTTGGTGGATCCGCCACCACCCTTGTCTCATTCAAAAGGGAGCGAGACAAGTCTTCGAAAGAAGATAAAAAGACACTTACTAAACAGTGGCTTCACAGACCTCAGACAATGAGTTGGACGACTTTGTCCTGCCCTTAGCTAGACTTTAGAGACTCTCAAGTGGGTTAGAAAACCCAGACACTGCTCCAAGGATATTAACAGCCTTGAGCCAAGAAAAGGTTCTTAAATCCTTAGGATTAAAAACCCTATTTTAACATAATTTAATCATGATCTCAATTCTACCTTAAATCATGCCAACATCTTTCTTAATATTCTTCTCCTCCATGTCTACTCTGCATCCAGGATACAGATACTACTACTTCATAGTATCTTCATATGCTCTTATATCATTCTAAATGGTTCTGATGTGCTAGTCAATGGTGTCTGTTCTTCCATTAACTAAAACATCAACTTCAACAATTTACTTCTCTATCTCATTCTTTATTAGTTACTACAAAGTTATAGATTTCTTGAATTCAAAGTCTCAACCAATATTGAGAACCTTAGTGAGAGCAAGAAAGCAATTTAAAAAAAGGGAATAGGGCGCGATTTTGGAATAACAGAGTTGGTTAGCTCAAAGCTATTACAGGGAGAAACCCTTACTTCTTGTCACCTCTTATCTATGCGAATCCACTCACATCTTAACTGGATTTTTAAAGGATGAACAAGTATAAAGTAATAAACTACATAAGAAGAGACCTCCATATATTGTTAAAGAAAGAAACACTTAAATAAACAAAATCCCTGATATTGAGAGGGCGCAAGAGTTTCAAACGTTGCTAACAGGACGCAAAGATAAGATTTTAAAAAATTCTTTCATTTAAATTAAATTAACATGGGTGTAAACCCTGGTCATTGGATAATGTCTAAGAAGGTGGTCCCGGACATAATCCGGATGCTTTGCCACCAGGCAATGAAAGAAACCCCCTCCCTCTTCACTGATGTACAGCAGAAGCCCAGAAGAAGCATGGGGAGAACTGCTGCGAAGGGGAGGCACTTTAAAATCAGCTTTGCCGCCATTGATAAAGTTCAAAAAGACCAGAGTGGGAAAGGCTCTTACTCTGGCATTGGCTCTCCAACTTTCGTCCACTTGAGCAACAGGACGCACTCCCACTTAGGTCTCTATTTAAAGGTCCCGGACATCCTCCGGGTACTCAGGTGAGTGAATGATCAATGTCATTACTGACTTTGAATCCACTGAGTGCCCAGAGGAATGGAGTTAACCTTAAACGATTGATAAATGAAATGAAATGAAAGATAAGTTTTGGGATCCCAAACAACTGCGACAAGTGCCTCCTGAAGATTCCATGAGCAGGCTTCAAAATAATGGGAGAAAAGAAGTAGAGGAAGGGAGGTTTGAATACCTAGATTAATTCTGGGAGTGAAGTGCATATCGTTTTTGAGCCCTGTTTTAAACAGGGGACTGATCTCTCAACTCTTGCAATCCTAGAAAAGCAGTCAGACCTTTCCTTGCCTAAATACTTCTTGAACTCTAATCTGAGACTAATGAAGCATGGGCTAGCAACAATAGGACAATAACTATGTTTATAAGGGGGTTCGACGTTTCATGTAAGACAGGGAAAGATGTTGGAACTAATTAAGAAGCTTATATATTTGCTGAAGAGATTTAAAGAAAGCAGAGTTAACAAACAACAATGGAAGCGCGTAGGAAGATGTAAAGTGAAGCCCTTTGCCCTGGATCTTTTCAGGCACAAACAGTAATCATCTAGGGATTGTCTTTATGATTTGAATGTAATGTAAGTCAGCGTCTCTTCTGCCAGAGAAGATCTGATGCCATATCATTGAAATCTGTGCCATTGTCAGCTGGAGATTTTGCAGGCCCATCATAAGACTATCTTGATCTGTTTCATTTCATTTCATTTCATTGATCAATCAACATTGCACGTCATTGAGGCTTTTTTCCATCTTCATATACTTCTATACATTTATCGTTAATTGCACGTTTGTCTGCATTAGGAGTGTCTAAATTATAGGGACAACACAGAAGAGTCTGTGAATCATCGCCAGTTTCTTTATTTATTCAGCTTGTATTTCTATTTGACAAGTGGATGAGCAACCATCTCCATCAAGGAACCGTAGGGCAGAGCACCTCTGCTAGAGGTGAGTAGGAATTCAATGCCAAAGAGAGTCTGGCAAGGGAATATCATATTGAAATTCAAAGTGAGGTGGCCACAGCCAACCATTTATCACTTTATTAAACGAATTTACTTTAATATTCTTCATCAGCTAAGATACAATTCTCTTGAGGACCTCTTACTTTGTCAGGTAATTAACCTTACATGCATATCCTATCTCTATCATACAGTCTTAAGTACATCCATCAAAACATATCATGTTCTACAGACTTATCTGCTAACAGAATGAGACAAGTGGGGAATGCACCTCCTCAGAGATAAGAATTGGGGAAACTAGAAAAGAGTGAATCAATCTGGAGGATTCTTACACTTCAAACTCAATGCAAAAGCGGTCTTCCTATTAAACGAGTTTTTAAAAAGAATGAAACTTCATAATATCCCAAAAACTCAAGAGAGGGTTTTTCTCTCCTTCTTGTCTCCTCATTTGACCCGCAGGTGTAAGCAGCTTGGCCTTTCTCTTAAATAAAGACATCCTTAGGGTCAACTACCTTGGTGCCAGAAGCTGGGGTGATTTCATTCTTCTTTTGGATGACGGCAGCTTTAGCATCGATCTTCTTGGCTGGGATTTGGTCACATCTGGGAATTCCTCAGCGTTCCCAGTGGCTTTATGGACGATAATGGCTTGTATGTATTTCAAGATGAGAGATTAATGTCGTCATATCTGAAGAGGTTAGTCTGATATCTGGCTTTAGCAATGACCATATCATCTATACTCTTTCCTGTATTGACCATTTACATCTTTCAATTTATCCTCTAAGCTATTCTTTACCTCTAGTTTATAAACTAACTAAATATCCTTGTCAAATATAGTCACTCTATTTGAATGATGATAGCACAGTAATCCTTTTTCAAATTCTCAGAAGATGCTACTCTTAAAGCATCTATTGCTCCAGGTGTACATCTATCAATACCAGAGTAGTTATCAAGGCAGTTTTTAACTAATTTCTTAACTAGTCTTTAGAATGGTTGTCTTGGTTTGGATGGTTCTCTTATAATAATTAAATCTCAAGTATTATTTAAATATGACTTCTTCGAGTTGCTCATCCTACGTTAACTTATGAACACTGGTCTTCTGTAGTACAGATGAGCCTTTAGGCTGGCAGAGATTTTACTTAATCTACCTTTATGTACAAGTCTTCCGTCCATTGGAGAATTACGAATCTTAAGTAGAACCCTAAGATGAATATTTCCCTTTAGACTCATTCTTAGAGTTTGGATTCAAGTGGATGTCATTTGCTATAGGACTAGCACTTGAAGATGAAGGCTCCCTCTAATTCATTAGATTAAAATGGAATGGGTAGTTAATAAACTTATTCCTACCCCTCATCCATTCCTTAGGAACTAGCGTCCTATTTATTTCTAATATCATACTCCTCATCAAAGTCAAATCTATGAGGTTCTTGTTGTTCCCTATACTTACTGCAAGGGTCATTTAAATAAAGATGTTTAAACTTTTAATGATGATTAATGAGCTTAAGTTAGAAACACTCATAAGTAAGTAAGTACTATCACTTGCTTGACATATACTAGAGGTTTGGGGTTAAGGGTTTTGGGGTAACTGATGATGACGGACCAGAAGAGGATAATCTACGATTTCCAACTTCTCTTTAGATAGAATTATGATCCTGGTCTATTCATGGTGAAGGCAGATTAGATTAAGGAGAGGATTACGGGATCATAACTCAAAATAAGGAAGGTCTTAGAGAGTCAGCTTAAATAAATAATCTGGAAGAGATCAAATGATATTTATTTGAACCCTTCACTATACTTTCTTTCATAATTTCTAATTTTAGGAGCAAATTTAATGGATTTAATGTTAACTCTAAGGAGGACCTAATATGGAGATAACATAGTCCCATTGCCAAACCTCTAATTGGCATTCATAGATAAAATTGTCATATGGTCAACACTCGCCACAGTCTGAGCTCCTATAAACTATTATGAGTCCAAGTAAAAGGTGAATCATGAATAAAGAACAGCAAAAATGTTTATGTATTACTCACGATAAATTACAGGCAATGACTAAATTAGATAGCACCTTGAGTCATCATTAAAGATGATCTATAGCGATTTTATTTTAAATCCTCATTAAAGGTTTACTTACCCGTGTCTTGATAAACACAATCATTGAGTGATGTTACATTCAAATAAATGACTTAAATTTTTTTAGAGCATTCTTGAAATCCAGATTGGATAAGAACCTTCACTGTCTCTTCTCTTTGAGTCCCACCAAATCTGGATCTGCGGATCAAATCTGGAGAGAAAGTAAAGGTACTTTATTGATTTAGCACCGAGTGGACTTAATGTAAGAGGAACTGTTCCCAAAGAAGAGAACTTTGACTCTTCTATAAAAGAATGGATTGAGCATAAGTGAGTAATAACACCTCCCATCTGAGTTCAATGAATGATTTTATCTTTTATCTCTACTTAGCGATTTGTTTGTATTGTGTGACACAGTAATAGAGAGGTTAAATTAGTTCTATTCTTCAGCATTGACTTAATTATTTCAGCTTGAACTATTCTCTTTACTCATTGTTTCATATATTAAATTATAGGTTAATTGATTTTTTAGTAGCATCTACTTAATTTTCCTTTCCTTAGCTTCGACTTTTCTTATAATGATATGTGATCATTAGAATGAGCAAGTTGTAATTAGATTTCTTTTTTAATTAAAGGCCCTCAGTTTCCCATCCCTGTATTATCCTACACTAGTGAAGGTTCGTACTGGTTAAATCCTCTCATTGTTATAGTAACTTTCTAGTATTTCTTTTGCTTATTGTCTTTGATATAATAATCTTGAAACCCACATGAATCTTGGTTCTATTGTTTATAATTTAGAGCATCAAGACAAGAGCCCATGACTCCTTCAATGTCTGAATATATTCCCTTTATTCTATGTAGCTACTTGGGACAAAACTACATTGTGGCGCCTTCTTTGCTAAATGACTATATATGAAGATACTATGCTGAGAATGGAATCCTTGAATTCATTTATCTGTCATTTTATTAAATTCATGTTCATTAAAAGTCTCATACTCAATACCACTGCTTCAGTTAGAGCTCCAGGTTTTAGTTGTATCTATTCCCTAGGTTAGTGACTACTGCATCATAGAATTTAATACGTTCCAAAATGAAGTGTGAATGATATAGCTATATTCAAGTTTTTAGGGGTTTAGTTTTGTCTTTATCTCTGTATGTTCATAATGTGTACTAGTATTAAGTGGTGTAATCTTTGTTCTATTTGATCAGATACAAGTGCCTGCTCTTATTCATGCTTCCTGTTTCTAAAAAGTATATCTTCAATCAATACACTTCTCAAAAGCTATTTTATGTTCTTTATACATGTTATTCTGTAATAATCACTATTGTAAAACGAGAATTCTCTTATTAAGGCTCTTGGAACTAGAATCTCTTGCAACAATAAGAATGCCGTTCTTTTATAGGATGGATGAAGTTTATAGATAGAGAGTTCTTCAATGCTTCCTTAATATGAGGGGGGGGGGGTCTACAAGAGAGTCAATAGTATTGATTATTACACATTTTTACCACTGAGAAATGAAGCAACCTTATTCCTTGACTATTCTAAACCTTGTTAAAAGCTCCATGTCTAGAAGAAATCTCAACCATCCAAGACTATAGAACTCTTACCATTAAAGTTTAAAGATTTATTAACAATTAACCATTAAAATAGTTAAAAGGTCAATGACAATTATTAAACCAAAGTCAAAAAAGAAGTTGTGAATAGTCCAAGCTATTATTGAAACAAAGAATCCATCTTCAAGAACTAACCAAAAAGATAACTTGTAAAATTATTCTAAATTTCTTAATCATCAATTATCATATATATAGATAATCATTAACCAAAGAAGAAGTATAATTTTCAGTGATGGAGGGGGAGAAGTCAGTTAACTGAGGGATTGAAACTCTTTAAGCTTTGTTTATTATGCTTTTGTTGACAATATTAACTAGACCATAAGATTGAAACATGAAAATGTCAACAGAATACATTAGTCTCCATGCCTACTAAATATGGTACACTCTTTCCAATAAATTAAAAAACATATTAATCCAAGATTTGGTAAATTTAAAATGGATGAGACACTGGAAGCACAAAGTGTAATGAGGGAGATATTCAAAGTTATGAGAAAGGGCAAGACAGAGGCAAGGATAGAAGAGAGAAGGCACGAAGCCCTCATGATAATGACTGGGAAGAGAAGTAAAAGAAAAGAAAGCACACTCCCCCTCCTCTTCTTAACTGGATATGACTAGTGCTTATCCTAAGATTTAAACAAAACAAAGAGACAATAATAGAAAAAAACGTATCTGAGAGGGTGAGTGATTGAATGCATGAGAAAGATGGATTATAGAGGAGATACTAAGATCTTCATGAGTGCAAGACAGAGAATCCCCTTCTATAAGCATAAGGAAAAGGATAACTAAGAGGATCCGAAATGAGTTGTTCATTGTACTTTAGTTTAACAAAGGGCGCCTGAATTAAAGGATAAACTATATTTATCATCAATTCAAACTTAAAGAGGTCTTCAATCAAACCCAATATTACTGACAATTGATGTGTAGTATTATAAATGTTAAAAATAGAAGGAAGATGGCCACTTTCAAAGAAAAGTACTGATGAATCCTAACTTTATACATATATAGGGATTATGAAATAGAGTCACAGGCTAAATAATACACCTAAACTAAAATAACATGAACCACATCCAATATAGAGCGAGGGAGTGATCATTCTATTCAGAAATTACTGGAATAGTAAGAACCCTAGCAATTAAGGAGAGGTCAAAGTGTGATAAAAGATAGAGGCATGAATAGAGATAATAGATCATTAGTCAAATATGCAAAATAGAAGGCAAGATAGACATAACAAACGCTGCAACCAGAGGGGTCAACACTATAGATATCAGGAACAATAGCAATCATGTGACCCAGATGGCGAAGCACGAGTGGGATACAGTGTAAAGACCTATCTACGTCAATCAAACACTTTCATTAAAATCCAGCAATAGAACTGAAGTAATAAATCTATAATCCAATAATTTTCTTACAACCCTCTAAAGGAGTTGCTTCCCAGTAGAATACTCTATTAGAAACAAAACTACTCTCATTATAAATACTAATAGATACCAAGAAAGTCCAACATGAACTACACCTTGACAAGTCAGACTATTAAACAATAAAGAATTCAAGAAAAGCTAAACTACTTGAGATAGAATAAGAATTCAATAAAATACTAACTATTGAATTGTCTTATAAAAGAACAAACAGTAGTTAAAGGATTAGGAGAAACTGTTAATCAAGTCTTAGAGAATGGACAAGTACTCGAAGAAGAGGGATCTAAGAATACAGTATGTGAATATATGAAAGATGCATTTGATACCAAAGTGACTACTGAAGAGAATGGTACTTGATGGTGCTGATGTGAGTGTGATGGATGATACTATTCATCAAGCTATGGAAGGTACTAAGAAACAGAAGAGGTCTTGATACAGTCAATGTGAGGAGGAAGGTCAGCCAATTCGTTAAAGAGGTGGGAGGATGCAGAAGGACAAGATATCAAAGAAGGATATATTTGTAATAGTGGTAGAGGAGAGAAAAGCATATGAGGGGGAATCATAGGGGTAGTAGGAGCAACATTCTCAAATTAAATGATAGAATGCGAAAAGTAATGTACTAAGGAAAGTGGAATAGAGAAGAGTTTGTTCTTAGGTGGAGCATTATGTCATCTGCCATTGAAATGTGTCAAGAGAGAGTAGTGAAAGAATTACCTGATATGATAAGAAGGAGTAGATAATGCTGTATGCTCATGATGTATTACTCTACTCAAAATCAGAGGAAGAAATAGAAATATCAATAAAGAAAGTAAAACATGTAAGAAAGGGATTAGAACATAACAGAATAAAAGAACATATAGATTTTGAGTAAATGAAGAGTAAAGGTGGTATGCGGTATTAATCAATTCAAGGTAATTGTCTACCTTGGAGTTAGATTCTCAAAGGCATATGTACTGAGAGAAGTAAACAAAATGGTGAACAAAATAAAAACTTTGCGAAGTGCAATATAAGAGTAATAATTATAGAGCTCCTCTACGCATAGTCATAGGGAAGGTATACCTCATGTCATCCATGATATTCATCATACAATCATTAACTAACTCAGAACTGATTGAGAGGGAAGAAAGAAAGAAACTAATCCATGCAATAGACAAGATGATACTTGAAATCCAGACTATTATTGAGAATGCAATGGCAGAGAGGATGATGAATTAGATAGATGGGGGGGGGGTAGTATAATGCATGGAAGAATAGATTTAGAGGGTATCCCATACATAAACCTAGACTTGACATGAGTAGACAGAAGAAGGCAGAGAGGGTTATTAACAGAGGCATGAGAAAGATGGAGAGGAAGGGGATTACACTTGTAAGAGAACTATGAGTGAGTGTTTACGATAAGGAGAATGTGATAATTTGTAGTTGGGGAAGAAAATGGATTCGCAGAGAACACGAAAACTGGAATCAAAGTAAAGAGAACAAATCAGGAGCCTAAAGAGGAGACAGAGGGAGTTTGAGAGACCTTTAAATAAGAAATACTTATGAGGAAGCACTGTTAAGATGGAATATACTGACCTAACTAAGAAGCGAGGGTGGAAAGAAATGTAATTAATTAATAATAGAATGAAATATTAGCTACTATGTTCAATATCTATATCTGAATGTCACAGTAAGAAACACATATGAGATGGGACTGATTGAAGAACAAATGTTAGGAGATCTTGATGGGATTCAACTGATCAAGTGTGCAAAGGAGGGAATAGAAAGATAGATTTAAAAAGCCATTGAATGGAAAGAGAGAGTGAAAATTAATGCAATGGAGTCCCGGAGACAGAGCAGCATACTGAGTACCGTGCAGAATCAAAGGAGTAGGAGAATTAAGAAATCCAAGCAGATAATTAAGTACGTAAAGACATTTTGAGAGAAGATTTCTCTGAGAGCGAGGCTAGGGAATTGATGTCTAAAAGAAGCTCAAGAAAATGTACATTTGGAGAGAGACATAATCAAGACCTTATAGATGTTACATAAAGAGTAGATGATATCAATAGATTACTAGAACTGAAGGATAATGAAGGAGGGAATAGGTAGCATATATATTAATGAACTGGGCATAATCATGGAAGTGTAATAGATCCATGCTCCAGTTATTGAGGGAGCTCGAAGAGCTTAGGCTCCCTCAAAATGTGTCATAGAGTAGAGTTTATTGGGAGCACATATATGAAAATCCAAGTGTATTAGGCAAGGACAAATAGGATCAAGGTTGGGTTTCTTGTAATAATGGAATCAAAACATGGATGCCAGGATTGGATGAGAGAGGTGTTTGAGAAGATAAGAACTTAGGAGAAATAAGGAAGCATGAGAATCAAAGAGATGCTGGTGGAGATGTAGGTGCACTAAGGGATTGCTTATCTTAAATCTGTATTAGAGTAGAGAAGGGAGAAGTGGAGTTTTAGAAATTTGTCATGGTTAATTTTGAGGTTTAATAACTTAATTAAATGAGATCAAGGTAGATACCTTTGTATAAATGAAAAGCAGACAGGCATCACCAAAAACAACCATGATTAAAGAAGAAATGGAATACTTAATATTTTAGAATGTATTGCACAGTTCAGGACTCAAAGGGGAAAGGAGACCTAGTTCTGGAGAACAAATAATGAAGGTGATGGAGTCAGCTAATTAAAGACTAAACGATGATCAGGATAGAGAAGAAGAATGAAGCCATAGATGATAGACTCTTAAAGATGGTTAGTATTAATATTAGGAGCTAGATCATATCAAACCTAACATGATAAAGTTGAAGATGCTAGATTCCATTTGCTGAATGAGAGTACAATGTAGGGAAGCGGAATGGGAGATCGAGTTATAATTTTTAGAATACGACAATGACAGACAGAATCATTAAGAAGATGGATTGAGGGATAAAGGAAAATCCCTTAAGATCAACAGGAGAGACATATCCTGAGAAATATATTAATTCCTAAGGATCTGATGCCTGGCATCATCCAAGAGAAACTGAAACTCATCCATTTCCATACATAGTATTTAAAAACCATAAACAATGCTGTAATTAAAAAATAATAAGAAAAGTATGGGGGTGGAATAAAAAGTATTCGATGGCCTATCAACGCATGGGAGTAAGCATGAATAACTGGGACAAAGATCTAAAAGATAGACTGGACAAGAACAGGAAAACAAGAGATCTATAACAGAGAAGGAGATGAAGATGAAGAATATGAAGAAGATGATAAGAAAGCAATGATGATGGGTGGATCGACAGACTAGATATTCCATTATTAACACCCCTGAAATAGAAAGAAATCTCATAAGAAGAAATGATAAGATAGAGATGTAAGAGAAGCATCATTATATGAAGGAGTTGTGAAATGGAAAAGAGAAAGAGGTGAAACATGTGGAAGACACAGATAGTAATACGCAAGATAGACACTGTAAGTCCAGACGAAGAAGATGACAACACCATAGGATAGAAGGAAGAAAAGAATCAAATGTATGGATGAAATAGATGTAAACAGGATAGGTCAATTTGACAAAAGGTAATACAAGAGAGGAAGACAACAATGATCATTAATCTTAAAGAGCATCAATCTGTGTCTTCCGACCCTCACTCTAACTATCACCTTTAATCTAAATGATTATCCCTGACCTAAATCAATATTACCCAGTCACTTCTCCTCCTCTCATCCACTTTCTCATTCAACCTTTTTTAATATAACCGTATCTATTACTAATGTAACATTTATATCCACATATTAAACTAATACATACAATATACAGTATTATTTTCTAAGAGATAGGAGACTTAATACTCAATCTACATTGCTCTTGAAATCCATTAAGTTTCTTTGTCACTGATACTGGAATTTACTTTCTCTTTAATCTCTCTCTACCTTCTATAGAATTTGTAGTTTAAGAATCTCATGTGTTAAGAGAGAGAGACAGTTAACTTAATCTTAGATTTAGACATACTTATTTATTGGTTTGAACTTAATTATTTTTGCGGTAATCGATCTTTCCAGTTTGTAAAGATATTACTAGGCATAGTTTTCAGTTAACCATCTTCAGCCACCAACTTCAAAGCTGACTTCCTACAGTTCCCTGGCTCTGATCAACTAGGGAAGAAGGTTTACAAGACAAATAAGCAGCCGGACTTCAAGTCCTAGAGCTTGCCACCGCTAGGGCCCCGGGTCAAAGGTCCTACTGGCTTCTATTGGTGAAAGAAAAATGGAAGGTGAGGAGTTTAACTTACCTTTATCCAATCTCCACAGATAATATTACAAGTGTCAGGAATAGAATATTTGAAACCATAATGAATAATAAATCAGTCTTTATGTTTCTCTTAATCAATGCTGCTATTCCTATTCCGATTAGAAGAGATATCAATTCCACATTATTAAAAGATTAGTTTATTAAATCAAAGTCCTGACTATGAATATAAATTTAGCACAGTTGTTCTAATAATGGATGTATTTATATCTAGAATCAACATTAAACTACACATCTCAAATTGATTCTTAAGACTTGCACCCTATTTGAACTTTACATTCTTCACTAAAACTGTATTGGATTTATATAACTAAATTGCAAATACTAGATTAAAAGTCCACTATTCATTAGAGGCCAGTCCTTAATACAATTAATTAAGTACCCGCCCAAATCCTTCAAAGCATTTAGACATCCATCTAAAGGATTCCAGCATTAAACGAATTAGTATGTTATACCTCATAAGTGATCTTTATAAAGTATCCACTCTCTCCATCTCCCATTTAACATCCATAAATCAATCTCCTCTCCCACTCATTACCCATTACAATACCTCTCCATCCCCATCTCTCCCCTTCCCTCTCCCCCATCCATATATTAAATGCTTCTTCTCTTCCCTCATCATCAGTAATTGCATTAGTATCCTTTGCATCACCTTCATCTATTATAACATAATAATGAATAAGTAGATGTTTAGTAAGAGGGAAGGGAAGAAATAGGAGAGTGAACTATACTTATAATACACTCTCTCTTTCGTCTACTCTTCCATTGGTGTTAGTAGGGATTAGTAGAGATGCTACTAAGTAGGAATATATAGAGATAGTCAATAGGGAGATGGATATGGATGGATCGACATCTACGCATCTGACTTAGGGATGATTGGTGGGTGGGATTTATTATACTGAGAGGGTCTAGGTATTTAGTTAGAATTACTATAGATGGGGAATTGGCTTAGGTAGAGCAAGAGATTAGAAAGAGTTAGCGTGCTTATTTACTTCTTCAGAGCCTAAGTTCTTTTTGGAAAGAGAAATGGGTGAGAATAAGGGTTTCATTTTGTAGAATTAATCCTCTGTATAAGTAGTGTTCCTCAGATTAGTTATTACTCTGCTAATTATTATTATCTTAGATGTTCTCTTTAACTATTTTGTTAATTGTTACTCCTATTATTAGAGAAACTTCTGAAATAGAAAGGGAGGGATCCATGTCTGGGTCTCTCCAATTTTCATGATTGCTGATTTAGGAGTGGATCTAGGTCTTAAAGTTTACTTAAGAATACTTTACCTCCACAGCCTGACACCTAGTCGCAGACAGCTCCGACCTCACCTACGGAAGGCTGGGCTCAAGCCTCCACGTAGAAAAAGACTTCAAAACAAAGACTCCCGAAGCCCTCAACCCCTTGAGCCACACCTACTGAGAGGTAACAGGTAAAAACAGCCTTGCCGTGGCTGTGGAGGTAGGAAAACTGTCAGAAGAAGGATGATAAGAAGGAAGAAAATAGAGAAAAGATGTAATAAGAAGATAAATAGAAGAAAGAAGAAGACTAGGAGTCCTTAAAAGACATAATTAATTACTAGAACTAGAATTTAATTGAGTCAATTCATTAATCATTAATGATCTCACTTGCACTCTTTTAATATATTTATTCAGGTGCTATCATATCATGGGGAAATCGTAAAAAGTGGGGTTTTGGTCTGACTTAGACGGCCCCGAATATTATATCGAGTCTTAAATTCTCAATTTTCATCTGAAGAATTTCTTTAATCTGTCTTTCAAAGATGTTCACATTATCATTTCCTTTAGTAGCAATCTTTTTAATAATTTAATTTCAGGTAATTAAAAGGAAAGTTTGGATCCTATGTTGCAAATTTCATGGATAAATCAATACCCAACTGTATTGATTGATGAATCTTGACTAGCAATAGTCAAGATTATTTTGCTCAAAGATTAAATTGTTGAGTTGAGTTGATTGAATATTAAAGATGTCTTTTCTTGTGTTTCATTTTCTTCACATTAACAATTAGAATCACATCCATCTCCAATATCTGTGTTAGCATCATCAAGTGTCTCTTCAAGATCTTTAGCTGTGTATTTTAAATTAAGTTCTAAATTCACTAAAGCCTCAAAGTCTTTTTTGTCAATTGTGCCTCCTGTGCCCTCAAATGAAACACCACCTCCGACAGAGGTTAAGAAGTACACTCAGGAATTGTGAGTGTGAGTGGTGACCCAAGTGGGTCTGAAGAAAGTGTAGGAACTGAGATATTAGTAGTCATTGATGACTTGGGTGAGAAACAATGGAAAATGCCATATTGTGTTCAAACAAGAACTTAAAGACATTGATTAATCACATTTATTTCTCTCAAAGATTAAATGAAATATTTAATTAGGAGATGATTGAGAGATGCCCGCTTTATAATCATTGATTAATGATTGGGCATCTCGATATGTGAAAATGGTTCGACTCAGTAGAGGTCGATGTAAAAGTGATTAAAAACACTATGGCCTCGACCTGGTCGTACCTGCCAGATCCGTTGGAATCGGGCTCGACCCGGTTCCACCCAAATGCTGAAAAGGAAAACTGCCTGGAAATCCCCGAATTCGACGTGCGGGCCAAGTAAAAGGCGTCGGCCCATCAAAAATCTTCTTAGAAGGTTCCCCAGGGCAAAAAACCAAGGACAGAGTCTTGCTCATGTGGTTGTGTGACTCTGGGCTTCGAATGGAAAGGAGAGTTAATTCCAGAATTAATGAATAATTCGGAGCTTCATCTTAGATGGAGTTGGAGATGATTGAATTAATAATTCAATAGCACTGACCTAGTGACATATGATCAACTTAATTAAGAGCTCACAGTCACTGCTGAATTGGCTGATCTCGGAGATCACACATGGACTGTTCATGGCACAGATAGTTCAGTAACTAAAGACATAACCTTAACTATTACTTAACCAGATTGTTTTGAATTGTTCTGTCTGGAGACTGAAAAATAATTCCCAATGACATTTGGTAAAGAAACAGCAGGCACTTCTGTAAGCAAGATAGATTTCAACAGTGATCTAGAAGTTCTGGGAATGTGTTTCATCAACAATCATGCTGACTTGGAATTAAATAAATGGCTTAACAATTGTTAAGATATGTTGCCTAATGATGATGATGTTGTTGATTAGAATGAATATCACCTTGATAAAATAACCAATAACACATTTTAAAAGGGCAAAGTGTCAGCCATACATATTGAGTTGATAGTTAGAGCGAGTCTTCAGAGTTAAATGAGCCCAACCTCTCCCCCTTTCTTACAAAGGACCCGCAATGGGCAACGAATAGAGGAATCCACGCTCTGAAGTCTTGGGGTTTTCCAAAAATTTAGAAGGACCAGTGCTTCTAACTCATTAGAGGTTACCCAAGTAATTTCTTTAATACTTAGCCACTAGTTTAGTGATTCCCTTGCTTTAATAAATCTATCAATCATGCTGACTTTAAAGATGATAGTGACAACAACGGAGTTAACATAGGATTCTTTAATCTTAATATGAAATGGTTAAATTAAAAAGCTATTCAAATCTAATTATGTCTAAACTAAATAAGTGATTGTTCATAAAGGTAAGTAAATTAGTAAAGCGCATACCCAAGAGTGTGCCAGAAGATGAAATTAATGGAGATAACACAGAAAATGGACAGGGTCGACTATAACTAACTAAATCTAGACATAGGAGGAGGTAGTGGTTGCCTTATGTAGGTAAAAAGGAGGAGAAATTGGAAGTGAGGAATAAAAGGAGAGAAGTGGAGAGTGGGAAGGGGAGAATCACACTCAAAGGGAAGGGCAAATGACTCCAGGGAAGAGAGAAAGTGGAACAGATACGGTGAAGGGGTCGGAAGAGAAGAAGCGGCAAAATGGACAATTTAACCTGATGAGAAACAGACAAACAAGGGAAAGGTCCATAAATACATACAAGAAGATGAGAGATGGGAAAGGAGAGCAAGATTGACAAGAAGACTAGGGATGGCATAAAAACAATGATAGAGGAGGATAGGAAGAGGGATCAGACCCCCCTATCTTAACTCTCCTTTTGGCAAAACAAGAGAAATGGAATAATTTAATGGAAGAAAACAAGAAAAGTTGACAAAAGTTGCTGTGTGGAATGGCCGTATGATAAGCTAATGAGTCTCACATCAAAAGAATCAGCAGATTCCATTGACTAAGAATGATCGAAGTCGTTGAAGCCATAAACAACCAATTCTGAACTCAGATTGTTTACTAGTTCATATGCAATGGGGTAATAAGCAATTAAAGCACTAACCCCCACCTTTCCAATACAATCAAGTCCGCAGGAGTCAAGTGATAGTGACAGAGATTCAACCATCATATAGATTTGGTAAATAAAGCTTTCGATGTGAACACCATGTGAGAAAACAGCAGTTTAAATTCAATGGCGCCATAATTAACCAACTTCTTTATTAAGTTATTCTAACCCCAAAAGTAATACGGGTAGGGCAAACACTCGGTTCTTCATGATTAGTTCTACATGATAGAAGGTAGACCGAACTTTATCATTGGGTGGACCTAAACGGTAGAGATTAGAAAGGCAGTCAAGACAAGATCAGGAGTAATCAATTTAATCAGTTGTTTAATGAATAATGCTTGTTCGACTCTGAACTGAAACCAACATGAAATGGTTGGAGGGAGTGTCAATTTACATTGATGGACATGTTGCTGCCTCAGACCGTGTTAAATGCAATTGGGTGGATAGTGATTTCTATACACTTCATTCTCCAATCCAGGATACTCTTAACATTTATAAAGTCAGTTATCCAGGAGCAGTTCTTGAATGGTCTATTTCAGTTGGAAGTAAAGCGGATATGGAAAGGGATCTTCTAGGTCTTAACAATGCTATTTATCTAATTGGATGCACAAATAATAATGCAATAGGCACATCACGTATATTAATTTAGAAAATCCTAAATTCTATAGCAACTGAAAAAATATTTATCCAGTACCTTGCAATTTCATTTAATCAAAGATTATTGAGACAATTTCTAAAGTCGATAATCTAACTCACGTAACATAATATTAATAAAGATTAACAAAACTGATGGATCTTTTTAGGAATTCAATGTATTTGTAGCCTAAACACTAACTGGAATTATTTAAATGGCAGCAAACGTGCCAAGACAAAAAGTTCATGTGATGATGGTTAAACAGACAATGGTGATGGATGTAATGATACGATAACAGGAGCGATAAATGAATTTGATAATAAATTCAATTAAGTCTTAAATGGGGAAACATCTTTTCCATCTTTTACCTTTTTCGATGCAAAAGTCTAGAAAAAGTTTTTGGCAAATTCTTTAAACATTTTTCAGCTGAAACCACCCCCAAATTCTCCCCCTTAAAGTATGGGTCCGCCGGAGGTAACATAAAGAATAAATCCTAGGTTTGGCAAACTTTTTAAGAAATCATTTTGAGGGCCGGGCTCAGCAAAAATCCCACTGCCTTAATTAATTCCTTTATCTATTAAATTAGGTCCATTGATTATTGACTGACTGAACACTAACTGAAAGATGCAGTGTCGATAATTCTAAATCTCTGTTCCCTGAATCTACCCGATTCACTCAAAGGATCGATTCCCAATCCACTCGTAACAAAAAAGAAAACATTGCTATCACAAGAAGGTATCCGTTCCCAACTGGGGCCCCTGAAATTTATTCTAAAATCAAAAATTATTAATTTGATGGCTCTTCGTCTTTTGATATGTTGTTCATTCCTACCTCAAGCTAAAGAAGAAACATCCTGCCTTAATTAGATTATTGATTAAACTTACTTAATTAAACTTCGTTTGTTTTTACTTTCTCTTCTCCCAGGAAAGAAAAAACATACCATGACCATTAAGGTCCATCTCCATTGGAGGGTTATTATTCATCCATTTCTTTTCTTGCATGGGGGCTTCACTGACCTGCATTTCAGTGCGGAGTTAGCAAATGCAGGTCGGCCAGGTTCAAAACCTTTTCTTGTTCTTCTTTTTGCTGCCAGTAAGATAGCATAGTTACTTACATGGAGACTGTAGCATGCATAGGTGTCCTCCCATGCATTCCCCTCCTCAATCCTCCTTTTGATCTGTTGCAAATGAATGTCAGGAACCTTGACTTACCTTGAATGAGATGGGACATCGTGTCTCCATTATTGTCGTGTTTCTCTGCATTCCATTTATAATTAATTTATTCCTTTTTATTTACATCGACCACAAGAAGGGCACCAAATTTAATAATTAATTCAATTGTTAAATGATGATCTTGGTTCTGAACTTAACTTAATTAACACTAACTACGAGTTAATCATTGTTCTTAAGAACTGCTGTAGTCATTAGTTAAACTAAAATATTCTGGGAAGGTTTGGTAAAAGACTCAACTGGAGATACAGAGTATAAAAAATAATCAATTTTATAATGGATAATATTAATATATATAATTTTTTTTTTAATTTAAGAATTTGATTATCATCTGTTTAATCATCCAATCAGTGCAATCTATGATGTCACAACAAACACACACACCAAAAACGGCAGAAGACCATTAGAAACCTAAGATTAAAAAAGGCAAGTCTTCATTCTAACCAGTTCATAAAGGTTAAAGGTTAAAGGAATTTATCATACACGAATTAAATTAGAATCTTTTCCTGCACGGTCAATTGCACGGTCTGTTTCCTCGTTTGTCTCAACTTAGCCTTTGGTACTCCTGTAGATGGTGTAGTGAGGTAGTCTCTCTGGACGTTCTCTCGTCTCCCTCTGTATCCCTGTCCGAGATTAGGCGACTCCAGAGGGTCCATAATAGATACTTGTCGAGATTGAAAGTCGGGTTCCCCATCTACGAGTCTTGGGAGCTTAGACTCCCTTCAACAGCCCCTATCAATTGGGTGAATCTCCGGTAGAGCTAGTGAAAAACCTGGCGAAAACACCAACTCTAATTATTGACTCTGTGGATTCTGTGTTGTAATAGTGCAGCCAACCTCTACCAGGAATAAATTCAACCAACTGTCCAATCAGAAGGTTGGAGGGGGTGGCTTACGTCCCCTCTGTCTTCCGAGTATGGCGTATCACATTTGTTGTGTTTCGACCACTGGGAGAGGGATCAACAGCGACCCAGGCCAAGTCTGGGGCGATCACCTCATGAATATATCCCAACCATTTGATTTTTAATAAAAAAATACCAGTTCATTAAAATTAATTAATATTAAGTTATCTAAATTAAATGTCTAATTAACATAGGTGGATGAATTTGACAATCTTCAGTGTTGATGAAGCAGTGGGCCAATTTTTATCAAAACTAGGGTGCATTAATAGGTTTTTTATTAAATATATTCAATTTTTGACAGTTGTTATTAATCATTGTTCTAGTTACTGTCATCATTGGGACCATATAGGGATCGAAGGGGGTTGCCGATTATTACTGGACCTTTTCCAGTAGAAACCCCTGTTAAGTAATCCCCATTTAACAAGGTCCCGACAAAGGACGGAAGACCCCCTATTGTGAAAGGGGGGGGGGTCTGCCACGTCCCAAAAAGCCTAAGAAGGACTATCAGGAAGAAGGCTTCCCCAACCCCCCTCTCACTATATCATCTTTAATTAAATAATTAAAGACATATTTAAGACTCTCTATCAATCAATCAATCAATATTCAATTTTTCAGAGATGATAAGCTCTCCATACTATTTATTCATTTATGTGAAATTAGAACCTTAATCAGGCTATGCTCTGCCTGGATACCTTTCTTTGTGCAGAGTAGTTGCCTTTATCTCAGGACAGTCATGATTGGGAATAAAGGAAGCTCCGCCCTCAAAAATAATTCTCCTCAAGGAGGTTAATCACATGCACCTGAGTAACTTTTTGTTTCAATATTCAATTCCTTATTTGCTTCCTTTCCTTCCTTAAGCAAATAAGGTCCTCGTTCTCTCGGAGCTGACTCAGAGTGAAGGCATAGGTATTAGATTCTTTGAGCTTATTCTTCTAAACCTAAGATTCTGGCTTGGCTATTTAGACTGACACCAATATTTTCACTTACTCCAAAACCCCAAAAACTAATTAAAGATCCATAAGAATCAGCAATTAGAATAGTAAATTATCATTAAATCAATTAGATTTATTGATTATAGAGTGAATATGATTAAGATTAAAAAGAATATTGAAAGATTGGAAAATGGGACTGTGTAGCTGAAAAAATGTCTAGTCCAAAGTTGTTTCTCCTTCCCTTAAAGATGAAATTACCTCTCCGGAGCTCTTAATACTACTTTCTACCTCTTAAAGTATCTAATCCGGTTCACAAGAAAAAATCACAGACTAAAGAGATGATGAAATGTTATTAAGTGTGAATAATTTTAAAGATGATAAAGATGGTAAGTAAGTGTTTGTTTAATATGAAGTTCGGATTCTTTTGTTTCCATAGTACTCTCTCACTTCTCCAGAACGATCATTGCATGCCACAAAAGGGAATTCTAACAAGTCGAAAACTCGGTTTATTGAAAACTCAGTAAAGATTAAATTTAACAGCTAATGAGATTTTAATTAGAATACCATAAAAAGAATTGCATTAGGTAAATACTTTTTATTTAAATTAATAAGGAACCAGAAAAAATTCTCTTAATCTTGGAGAAAATTCTGTTACTAATTGGGATCGTGAAATATTTGCTGGATATCATTCCACTTTCGCTATTTTTAAGACTAAAGTCATCCAGACGGATACCTAACCTCAAGCCAATCAATTCATCTGCTAGAGTATATATAGTCACTATTATTATAATACGCTCGCAACTGATTAGAAATTCCAAATTACAATAAACAATCTACAATTTTTAAAATGCAGAGGATTTAAACAGAAAACCTCCATTTTAAGACAAGTTTAAGATCTTCTGGAATTTCACTAATGATGAGAATCATAGACATGGAAGAATTAGTTTTGGGAGCTTCAGCATAGGAGGCTTGACTTGCTAGGGACTCCTTTTCGTGGCAGCAAGGATAGTTCTGGAGAAGACAGAGAAAGCTATATGTCGTATCCTTTTTTAATTCTGATTCTAAATACTACCCTTGTATAAGTACGTTTAAGAAAGATAATGGAACTTGGTCT
>JAGYYO010000021.1:0-21557 GCA_021441625.1 Diophrys sp. 3 WChen-2021
TTGCCCTCAATTGGCTTACCTTGCCATTTATTTGTATGCCTTGAAGTGACACTTACCTATTCTTGAGATGAGTGTCTCATGTTTCTTGAAAGATATGCGCATGTCTAAGTGTGGGAATCAAAGAAATGGCATTCATGAACATATGTCCAACATAACAGAAGAACTTCATTACTTACTCCATTAGTATAATTAATTTAATGCCTAAGATTATTCAAATTAAGTCGATTTTTAATTTAATTATTTTACCTAGACTCTCCTAATAATGTTCTTCTATAGACCACCACATATAAATCAGTAATCCTTGCTCCATTCAACTCTCCCAATTCCCATCTCTCCGCTTTCCATCCCTCCCTCAAATCCACAATAATCGATAAAAAGTACTTAAAACTCACTGCTAAGTGTCGTGACATAGATATACAATATGAAATAAATAACAATGCTGACTTAGACAATGGAGTATTTAATAATGTAGAGGAAGAGAAGAAAGAAGAAGTAAAGAAAGAAGATTCATTGATGGGATCATTGGAGAAACCAAATGATACACTGATAAGTGAAGATGATGATGTGGAGAAATAGGTAATGGAAGAGGAAGAGAAGAGATAGATAGCAATTGATTTAGATCAGGTGGAGAGGGAGGTTAAATATTAGATGGTGGGTGATGATATGGTAGAAAGAGAGTGTAATAATAATGTGTCTAGGAGTTGTATTGAGAGTATGGCTACTCTAATAATGGATGAGGAGATCATTAATACTCTGGAAGGTTTGGGTATCATTTGAGAGTGCATGGTTAGAACATTGAATTCTAATGAGTTAGGATATGCATTAAAGTCGTACTACTTACAGAGATAATAATGATTCATAATTCGATCTTTCTGGAAACAAGTATTTCTAATAATTTTGAGATCTTCTTATAAGTAGAATAAAATTTTCCCATTCATCTTTTAATTTGACATTTAATCTGATAGATCTTAATACAATTCTATAAACTACACTTTCATGAATTTCTGTGTTTGTACCATCTTGCAATGAATAACTCTCCCCATGTCTGATATTAATTTTTCTCTCTAAATACTCTTTAGTAGAGTATTTGAGTAAAAGCACAAAAATACAATGATTTAATACCCACGAGTCCCTAATCAAATAAGAAGATAGCACCTTTATCTACACAATAGTCATCATTCCAGTCCTAGAAGACTGCTTCACAAGGCATGTGTTAAATCTTCTTCAATTCTCTAGTAATCCTCCATATTAATTTCGAATTTCCAATGTTCATACCCTCCCAATAGATTAAACTTACCATCACCAATCAATGGATTCACAATCATTGCTCACTTCCCGTCCCCTTCTCTCTCCGTAATACATTTAATAACATCATTCTTAAATACTATCTATTCCATATTATTTAAATCACTTCCTCCATGATCTATTACTACAAATAGATCAGTTATCAAATATGTCTTATTACCTTTCATTAAATACCTCAATCCTAAGTTATTATATATAAATTTATATTACATAACAAAGGTAACACCATGATGCTTATCTACACGAAAGAGAGCTTATCCAAGAAGAAGGACGTAGATATGCATGGTAGAGGGGATATATATGATGGAATTAGCTACTGGGAAATTGAAAGAGATGTAGATGGTGGAGAAATTAAGGGAGATGAAGAAGGTTAGCATTTGGGAAGTGGTGGGAGATAAGGAGGAGGGAAAGGGAACGATGTTGGGGCGAGGAGATTGGAAAATGTGGGAGATTTGGTGTATGGGGTGATGGAGATGTCTACGGGGCGGATTTGTTTGTTTAATACGAATTGTTTAGCTTAGGAAGTGTCTGAATTATGTGTGAGATACTGAATGTTCATCATATTGGCAGGGTTATGCCATCTTTTATTTGATTTTTAAATTTCGAGTTAAGTACTCTTTATATGATTTCTAAGATGGATCATTACCAGCAGACGCAAAGTAAGGTCTTACTTCTGCATCACATATCTACTTCCGTGATTTATATCTATTTTTGAGTGCTGATTCAATCTAATTGATTTAATATTAAATCCACCCTAGACTTTAAATTAAGATGAGAATTTAATATCTTTCTTAAGTTTCTAATATATGAAGCTTGGTTGTTTGTATTCAATATCAATAGGATAAGTCCAGAAAGCACTAGGTATCTACGAATCATGTCCATCTCTAAAACACCTGACACTTAAATAGAATTTACATGTGGCACAATAGCTTCTTCATATTATTACCAATCATTAGATTCTCACATTAAAACTACTTTAATATTCGAAACTTCTTTCCTTGGAGTGTGAATATATGCACAGATCTCACAGTAGACTTGTTGAGCGAGGTGAGATATTATCACACCTTCACTGTAACATTGAGAGCATTGGGGAAGGGGTTCCTTCAGTAAATTAATCCCGAGAGATACCTGTAGGAATAGATAGCAAGGGAAGATTGTAGAATCTACTTAATATACGATTATTTATTTTCTTTAATTATGAGCAGTTTATCTACTAAATGTTTCTCTTTGTGCCATGTCCCCCATAGGAAAGTAGAACATCGAACTCATAGCCATGTTGCTTTAGATTCACATTTTGGTTTGTTCTGTTTTATTTAGATGATTATTTCCTTATACAATAAGTAGATTCACATGCAATATCTGGGAATAATGATCCATTTAATCTTAATACATTTAAATTAAATAAGAATTGTTCTTCCATTAGATTAACACACGTTGCGCATAGTTATCGATGGTCCGTATGTGACATATAAACACCATCTTCAAATATACATACATGACATGCTAATTATTTAGAATCTAACCAGAATGCTCCTGTTCATTTCATTAATATAATTAAATCTATTAATCAAATCTTATCTTCATCTTTAATCTTTCTTGGATTGAGTAGGTGCAAACATTAAGGGAGCTTAAAGTATCATAAGTGTTTAGATATCTTCACCTTTAATAATGTGTTTCTTATCTGCATAGACACAGTCTACTTCTCTTTCGAATTCAACTATTTTGGATACTTCTTCTTTAAGAGTATTAGCAACGAGTGCAGCATCGATAGTGTAGTTGTTGAGGATAAGTCTTAGGACTAAGATGAAGCATTTGAGTTTGATTTGTTTCTCTTTAGATTGCTTGAGTGATCTATCTGATTGACTCGCCTTGGGGGACTAAATTGGCTCGATAGTTAAGCAGTTAAGAAATTTGGCATATTCATAATTTATAATCAATTATTTAAGGCTGTGAGTACACCATACGGAAGGGAAGACTTCAATTTCAATATCAGTGAGATCTGACTCCCTTACCCAAAAGGCCCTTAATAGCTGGAAGACCTAGTTGAGTCCTTTATAAATAGGAAAACAGATGAAGATTTATAGTTCTTGAAAAACAGTCTTGAAGGTAAGATGCCCCAAGCCGTTATAGGTGTTGAGTCCCTGATGGCCTAGCTACACACGGATATTCATAAAGGACTTGAAGGAAACGATTTTGATGAAAGAGACACCTACTTCAGTTTAAATTGCAAGCCACCGCCCTCTAGAACTCGTAAGTAAAGCTGATGTTGAAGGTTTTGATTGTTTGCGCAATCATATTAATCACTGTCTCTATCTATCCAACTTAAGAAGTACACTCTTGAGAGATCGTTAAGAATAGAAGCTTCAAGAACTAGAATTTTCCAAAGGAACCCTTGACAATCATTCTAAGCTCTACCTTATCTTCCAATTAATAATTACTCCAAACATTCATTCCCCTCACCTATTCTTTTATCTGGAACCCAAATCCACCAAGGAGATGGTGAATTTTTCGTGGTTATAGTTAGTCCTTAATCTTGCTTTGGAAAGATCATGGATAAACAAGAGACATCTGTAGAGTCCACTTCCCTTTAATAAAAACTAGAAAAGATCGCTACTGACATTGGAAAGCTTGGTATGCTCTTTGCTGGGCTTACTGTCATTGTTCTCTTCATGAGGTTGCTTATTGAGGTTGACTACATTGACTCATAATTGAAAATGGATAAATACTTATCAGATGAAGTTGATGACCAACTTTATGATTTTATTGGCATATATGATGAAGCAAATGAAGAAGAGAGGAATCCAAAAGGGGATGAGGTTCCTCCCAATGTAGATATAAGCGAGAGTCAAAGTAAATAACTAACTGCTTTAGCAACAGAAGCTTTCCATGATAAAGATGAAGTGGCAATAGCTTAAGACATTAATCTGGTGAATAAAAACTATAGGAGTTTAGTTCAAGAGAATTCAATGCTGAACATGAAGCAATGCTATTAGTTGAGATGAAAGATAAAGAGATCAGATAAGACTTACATAGGGATACTTCATAAGTTAATTAGATTATAATGAATTAAAATGGACTCGTTGAAACTGCCTTTATTGAATGTACTATTTCACACAATAGAGAGACTTTGGAATATAAGGAATTCAGAATAAAATCAATTGATTTGCATGGATAGTTATTGCCTGAGTTTATTATGAAGAATTACTATTATCTGTTGTAGTACTGCCAATTTGAAATATCACATTCAATAGAAATTAAGTTATCTGCAAGAAGATTTAGACTGGACAAGTTTCTTTAAAGAAGAAAAAGGCATAGTATACATGCAAATAGACTACAGGTTTGAATAGATGATTGATCTGTTCTTACCTTTAGCATATTATAATTGTCTCTATCCTTATTGTAATTCCATATGCTCAACAAAAGTAAAGTGAATCATGACTAAATTGGGAATCCCTTAAGAAGAAGAAGTTAAATACCCCCTGAATTAAAGAACTTAAAAGAAATTATCAAACAATAACTAAGAGAATCAACATACAGCATGAATTATACTATATTGAATCTCTTTGTTTATTTCAGTAGATAATCTCCTGAACAAGACTAAAATTTTCAAATCAAGCAATACAAAGCCTACAATAGAGAAATATCTAGAAGACTCTTAGTTTCATTGTGTGGAGAAGACACTGGACCCCTTATCTTAGCTGAGTTTGAACTTACCTTATTCCATTACATGCAAGCTCCTTGGGAAAACTATAAATCATTCTCTCCTTAAAAAATACCATTACTTTTACCCTGCTTACATTAACTTCTGTTTACTCATCCTTCATAATTTATAGAATGAAACACCAACTAATAAATCTACGATGAAACATCCCTCACTGCTTTCTCCCGTAAAGAATCTAAATCCAAGCATAACAAAATCCAAAAGTAACGCCAGAGAACACTACAAACCATCACTAAACTAACAAACAACTATCAACTAGGTTAATCTCTTAACCCCTTCTAAATCCAATGTCTTAAATTCCAAACACATAGTCATCTGTGTGGATAGATATCTAAGTGAAACAGATAACTTCATAGAAGAATGGAATAACCTTACTAGTAAGACTAATCATGTCCCTGTGTTTAGTTATAGATGGGCATCAAGATCAGTTAAGGACATGCTTAAGTCTATATTTATGGCAAGTGTTAAATTGGGAATGGGGGCTACTGGGAATTTGCTAGGGAAAGCTCACTTTTGGGTTTGGGAATTGTCTAATTTAAGAGGATATTTTAACAACTGTAAGAAGTAGTCAGAATTTGCAGGTAACTTGTTGGCTAATGTGCTAATGGCGAGATTTCCTTTTCCTAATTACTCTAATGGGTTTCTATCTTGGGACTTAAGTCATTCTCTGAATCTTTAGTACATTACTTCGTCCCCTCTCTTGTCAAAGTCGGGCCTGCAACCTTCAAACCATTGAAAACATGAGAATGAACTCATCAAAAAGATACATTGTCTCCCCTAATCCCTGAGCAGAGACCACGCAAACTAACTCACTGGACTGAAATCCATCAACGATAAATCTCTTAAGAGTCCAGTTCAACTAAGCCCAAAGTCCTTTTACCTAGCATCTAGATCATTGCCAAAACTATCAGCAACAGACATTTTAGAGAAGGATCGTTCCTCTTATGCTCCTTCTGTGACAAACCCTTCTCAATCTTTAACATGCGCACCATTTTAAGAGTAATCAATACGGGAACATCTTCAAAATATCCTGACTATTACAGAATTTTTCTAACGATCAAACTCCATCCCTTCGACTCCATGTTCTTAAATAACTTAACATCAATTTCACCAATCTATTTAATTCAATTGTCAACTGAATTCAACAAAGCGGTTAAAGGTAACTGGTTATTACTACTACTACTAAGTCATTCTCTCTTGCATAGAGGAACTACATGCCAATGAATATAATAATTAGTAGTATGCTTTAGTCGTAGCTGTCCCTGATGGACTCTTTGGCTGTTATGATCTCACTAGCTTTCATAAGAAAGATTCTCTTAGATAAAAATTTCGTCAAGAAACTTGAATCCTGAGAAATCATGGGAGGAGCAAACAATATTTGCTCTGACAAGACCTGTACTTTAACCATGAATTAAATGACTGTCACAAGTATCTGGAGACTCAAGGTTCGCCAGCAGAATAGGCTCTTAAAATTGATTTCGCTCAAGAATTTCACTCAAAATTGCTATTTGAGTTCTTAAGTTGCAATACCCATAGAACATTTGAGGACTCTTTTGCAAAATGAAAAAGCCATGTTGAAAATGCTTAAGAAATGTGATTTGAATTTCGAAGACGTTAGATATCATTACTTAGATAAGAACTTTGTCCGTTTCCCATTCACTTCAAAGAGAAAAAGAATGTCCACTATTGCTGGCAATATTGAGAATCATTAGAATGGTTATAGAGACTCCACATCAAGGGAGCTACTGAGATCATGAATATTCAATGAGACTGTTGCTTTAACTGGTAATTGAACTTATGAAGAACCTGCCCTCAAGAAGGCTGATATAGGATTTGCTATGGGAAATGCTGCAACTAAACATGATGCTGCCATTATCCTCATAGAGGATAACTTTCCTTCTATTATTATAGTTGTAGCTTGGGAAGAAACATCTATGATAATATTAGAAGATTCCTTTAGTTCTAATTGACTTTCAATATGGTTGATCTGATTGTGGTTTCCATTGGATCTGCTATTTAAAGAATCTCCACTTCAAGCTATTCAATTGTTTTGGGTTAATCTCATTATGATCTCATTTGCTTCACTTGCACTTGCTACTGAACCACCTAAAGACACTCTTCTTGACAGACCTACTCAATCTAAAGATGAATATACTGTAACAAGAAAGATGATTAAACATATATTAGTATCTCTATCTATTAGGCTATTCATGTGTTTTGAATTACTCTTACTGGAGAACACTTCATTCCTGAGACTTGAGGGTTATTCCCAAGCAACCTTGATAAAGAAAGCGGGG
Organism: Diophrys sp. 3 WChen-2021; assembly: GCA_021441625.1. Lineage (NCBI taxonomy): Eukaryota > Ciliophora > Spirotrichea > Euplotida > Uronychiidae > Diophrys > Diophrys sp. 3 WChen-2021. Next base: position 7,324 of record JAGYYO010000021.1, read on the forward strand.
AAAGTGAAAATAATAAATAATAAAAACTACTTTATGCATCCAGGAGACTCTATGACTGGGAGGCTACTCCATTGTATTTGAATTACAGAGCTGACCTTGGACCTAGTAGAAACTTAACCATGATGTTCAATACTTTCGTGTTCCTCCAAATATTTGTTATGATCAAAGCTAGAAAGATTAATGATGAGATCAATCTATTTGCTGATATCCTTGCGAATAGAATGTTCTTGATCATTTGGGTTATTATAGCTGCCCTATATGTGATTCTCACTCATTTCACCAGAGATGTCTTTAAGTGAGCAGAGATGGCCTTAATCTAACTCAATGAGGTATTTCTATTTGGAGTCTCCATTCTCTTAGTTGACTTAGAGCTTAAATTCATTCCAGACAAAATCTGTTTCAAACTTGGAAAGAAGAAAGCAGATCCCATAAAGGACTAAGGTGTGTTGAACATCAAAAGACAAGAACAGAGCCATACAATCTGAGACAAAGATCTTTCCTCATACAAGTATCACTTCAGAACAGATAGTGATGAAACTACAACTTACTAATATTGGCCAATTCAACACTCTACCCTCCCATATAATTAAAAAATGAGTAATACTCCGATTCGTAAACGAACAATTGAAGATGAAGAAGACGAGGAAGATGTAGTGCCTGTCTAACCATAACCATCTCACACAGTAGACACAGTAAAGGAGAGTGAAGTAAATACAGATAATATAAAAGATCCCATCGATGAGATTAATGAAGAAGCAAACAAGAAAGCAGAATTAGAAAGAAGGCATAGATATTCAAACCAGGAGCAGAACTTATTAAGAAACCTGTTATTAATAAACCAGTTGTCCCATAGTAAAGTGAATAACCTAAAGAAGAAATCAACCAATGGAAAAGTAAAGAAGTAGACAGGTAATCAAGTATGAACAAAGAGATGTGCTTGTATTTCATCATCCTCTTCCTCTTCTTCTTCTAGTGGCTCATCATCATCTGGATCTTCATCTTCAAGTTCATCCTCTTCTTCTGGGTCATCCTCATCAAGTTTCTTATGATAACATATTCGTGTCTAAGCTATTAAAGAATTAGAAGATAAGAGAAAGATAGTAATGTTATTAAGGATAGAGAAGAGAAAGTCAAAAGAGAAAGAGAAGGAAGGAGCGAGGAGAAAGAGAGAGGAAAGGAGGTAATAGAAGAAGTAGAAAGTATAAGAGAGCAGCACTTAAGAAGAAAGAGATAAAAGAGAAGAAGAATGGGGGCAAGATATATGGGAAAATGGGATTTTAATTTTGTTCTTTACTTAGGGCTATTTAGAAATTTTATTAATTGTTCTTACAATACTCTCTTAGTTTATGAAATTGCCACAGGATGTTTTAAGGTCGGAACATATGACCTCCTGTCAATTATAAAGAATCCCTTGACAGCAACAATCTAAGAGAAGCAAAGTAGTCAATGTGGAGGTAAGAACCAGAGACTAACGCCTCTGGTAAAAGCAAAGACGTTGCATTAGAACTCCCTGTTTCTCTATTGCAACTATTAGTTAAAAATGGAATATTGTCAATCAGTCCTACGACTTGCCTATCTTAAACTGAAATATCATTCAAAGGTGTGCTGGAGTTGGACTCTTTATTAAACTTAGTTCTTCTGTCGATCTCCACCACGCTGGAATTTGTTGAAGCCTTAGTAATGTACTTGTCAGAGACTACTATCAACTTTATTGAATTAAGCCATTTAATTAACTGGACGCAATTGAGAAACAGGGAACCATTCGAAGGCATATTTAAAGACTCAGATGGACACATGCATGACTTAAGACCATGAGAAAGAATTCCTACTTTTGCAAGGTTTATTCGATGGATAAGAGAGCATTGTGTAAATTATTAAAGACAGCATCCAGTATATGGAGAATTAGAGTAAGAGAGTAATTGGTTAGATAGAATATATGATGAGTAGTACATCCAGTTGTTACAATCAAAGATAAAGAAGGTATCAATCCTAGAGGGTGATTATTAGTGATAATTGAATTCAATTAACCATTCTTCCATTAACTGAGTCATCCCAACTAAATAAATTAATATTAGAAGGAAGTCAATCAAGAAGAACAAGAACATATCATTAACACTAAGATGCCATAATTCACATATTTTATTGATATGTTGTCAACAACTATGAACATACCAGAGAGTCCAACATTAAAACGAAAGAGACAGAATATATAGGCAGAGACTGGAATATTAATTGATGGATACTCATAGACAAGCAATGTATTTAATTTTTAATTGATCAATTTAATTCTCTGAGATAAAGATAATATTTTACTATGCACGGCTATCTCTTATATAGCTTGAATAATCACTACTGCTGATACTTTAATTAAAGTAACACCAAATAAAATACAAGAGATTGCAGCAGAAGATAAGCTGCATAATCCGACTAAGATATTCACAGATAAGAAAGGAGAGCATTGTTTAATTGGGAAAGGAATTAAATATTCTATAACTCAATCCATTGTATTCCATTAGTCATAAATTAAAAGAAAGTAGATTAGGCAATTCATTGGATTCCAAATCACCTTTATGATTATCCTATAAATCTATTCCACTCAATTACATGAAATAGTAACTGTAAGTAAAGACATAACATCCATAGCAGTTGAATAAGCATTCTCATTTGACATATCCTGTATTGATGTTCTATACAAGAGAAGGAGAAATCTATCACATGGCTATGGCATTCCAACCTGATTTTGATGGAGAATCACTAGCTGGAGGCACGTTAGACGTGATGGAAGAATTACAATAACTCTATGTAATTCCAAGAGAGAGTTTATTTGAATTAGACTTAGTTAAATTAGAAACAGAGACTGATGGATAAGTATTATTAAGAGTGTATGCAACTACTAAGAATACTCTTTATTAATTTATATCAAGTGAAGATATCATTGGGTATTAATCTCTATTTGCTCGCCTGGAAATGGCTCGGCAGCGGCGAAGGCAAAATCCCGAAGGTTGAAACATAACTCTCAAAGCCCGCGGATTCAAGAGACATGGACAGGTACCGAAGGCTAAGGGGTGCCGAACTAATGGAATCAATGTAGACAGACAGGGAAGGTAGAGCAAAAGTACCCGATGCAATGTGTTGATGAAATGATGTAATCTCTTATCTTTATCTTTATCTTATTATCTTATCTCTATTTGCTTATTATGCTGAAGATACAAATCTAAGGAAGCTACATTAATTCCTCAATTTAAGCAACTGATGAGAGTCTTGCGTTAAAGACTTACAATGGTCTATTGATATCATTGGATTTTAAATAGAATGTGTTAAGTAAATCACACTTTAAGGAATACAATTACATTAAAAGAGAGTAATCAAGCATTACTCTTAAATTAGAATGCTCATATATTTGACGAATCTAACAGTCATTAGTAAGATTAATTAAGAAAGAGGAGTGTTTCATTACTATTTATAAATAGATATAATCATTATTGTTATCCTATTTAGTTAATACTTCTACAATCTCAATGATCTAATTAGGAGATAATAACATAGATAAAGATATTAGGTAGTTTAATCCATAAGTAATTGAATATCACTTGGAGCTCTACATGAACTGCTAATTAAGATCCATTCGAACACTTATTACCAAACCCCTTTTAAGATAGAATATAAAACAATGTATAAATACCAAACACTGCTTCATCCAATCTATGCGCATACTCATCTCGATGTACTTAGAGTATCACACATTAGTATCATCCTAAATACACCAAACATAAATCCTCTACTTCTATCAATCCTTCCATCTTTAATCCCAACATACCATCTACCTTCTCAATCACTTATGGTACTGGCTATGTCTCAGGCATAGAGGCATCTGATTACGTAACACTTGCAGGTATTAAATAGAGAGTGGTGTTTGCAGAAGCAAAGAGAGTAAAAGGAAAGACATTAAGAAAGAGTAAGATGTAGGGAGTGATGGAGAGGGGTTTAGATCAATGGAGATTAATGGGTATATTGTATTTATTGAGGAGAAGGAGAGAAGGCAATCTTATTTAAATTGGGAGACAGAGAGAAAGGAATTGAGTCTTATTTTGTATTTACTGGGGGTAGTTGGAAGGGATTGGAAGGAGCATTAATTTGAGTTTATTAGTAGAAACACTCTTAGGACTATATCATAGATAAAGGTTAATGGGTTTACTGTGGAATATTGTGGATACTGGATCAATTAATTATTTCTTTCTCTTGTTGGTTGATTTGGTTGTGGGTCTATTCTACTTTCTTAATTTTCTTACCTAGATTGGCTTTAGCGCGACATCTAGGAGGTTAAGGTTCAGAGACGGACTCTTCAGAATCTAAGTCTTTGTTTGATTCATTACTTGACTCATCCTTGTTGTCATCAATTACACTAGGTTCTCTTGTTGACTAGAGTTACTCTTCTAAGCCTTCTTGGAGCTTTCTTTGATGTCTTTCCATTCCTTGACACTACTTTGCTTTTCTTCTCTTATTCTTCTTGACTCTCACCTTCATCTTAGTCTTCTAATACTTGTTATACATTATCACTGACTTAAGATCTCCTTGAAGGTGATTATACCACTTCAATTTAAATAGGAGGAGTAGGTTGTTTCTTAACCACAGACATAGCTCATTAAATCTCCTATTCTACCAATACTTTCTCTAATTGTACTTCTCTCTCCACTTCCTCTTGTTGTTGCTCTTCTTCTTCATGTTCACACTAGATTTCTTCTTCTCCTTTCTCCACTGTATTCTCTTCTTGATCTGTTCTTCCTTCACATACCTTCCCTTAATTATCTCTAGATTCACAATGAATCTTCTCTATTCATTCTCTTTAATAAGTCAGTTAATCTCGTCTTAATCAACATTCTAATTGACTTGAGATACAAAGTAAGAGTTAGATTTCATTCATTCAATAAAAGTAAGTTAATTAATGGGTTATTATGAGTCTCCCCACATATCATATAAGGTACCCTTCTACTGCAAGCACTTCATAACGATGATAGCATTCCTATACATAGCAGCTTTGCATTCATACAATATCTGGAGTTTGTCTTTAATAATCTCATTGATCTTGTTTCCTGTCATGTTAAGATTAAGTTAAGTCTGCATGTCTTGTCTTCTATGTTTCATAGGAGTTGTTTCTCTGGAAGCAGGATGTAACCTAGGAGTAGATATCTGTCCCGTTGACTCGTCTTCTCTAATGTTTTCAGTTCTCATTATTTAAATTTAAATCAACATTCACTCTGCTGCCTTCTTCTCTCCTGTAAGACTTACTATTATATGGGATCAATGTAGATAAGAAATATCGCAATATAGACACTCTTCTCTCCGTGTCTTTAATGTTTGATTAATTAGGGTATCCATTACAATAGATATTTATATAGATAAGAACAGATCTATTTAAGAAACGAAAGAGATGTTATAATGCAATACAAGGTGTTAATACTCTTGGATTTAATTATGCGGTGGTGGGGATTAACTTTCTGTAGTAGTGTTATTCATACTTTAATATGGGGGCTAGGTAGGTAGGATTTGCATAGGCAAAGGTGACATGGGATGAGTGATTTATAGTAAAGCACTACTCTATTTTAGAATAATGCATATTAAGGAAAGAATGGATTTATATGTATGAGTTATGATGTATTTAGAATGAAGATGTGGTTGTTTTGTAAATAGAATATATAGACTATATCATGGGGTTTAATAATTCATAATTAAACACAGAAGAAGGACAATAACTTTGATTAATATTAAAGGGAAATAATAGATTTTGAGGAATTAGAAGACATCGAGAGCTAGTACGATCTAATGGAAGAAGACTATAGATTGCAGACATTTATAGATGATCCTATTCAAAGATTCCATACCCAATTTAACTGGAGCCTCATGAGGAACACTTGCCATAGTATTAAACTCAAAATGATACGAACTATACATCATAAGAATATATGAGGTCTTTGAAAAGCTATAACAAGTCTAGAATAGATCATAAAACCAAAAAGTATTTTATACTAATGAAAAAGTTTTAAAGCAGAGAGTTCTAAGATATTCGAACACTGTAAGGATCCCAAGAGGGGATAAATTTTAATAATTGGTTTTATAGTAGGACAACTAAATAAAACGCAAGTTCGGCTCCTCTGCTCTCCCTGCCTTAATAGAATTAGTTGGCGCATAGAAACTGAAATCTCACTAAGTCTCCTTAAGTCTACTAGAGATTCACAGGGTAAAGATAGGCTCTCTAATCAGTTTAATTAACAGTATGAATTATAATAAACTAGTTGTCTATTTTCAAAGACAAGATTTCTTCACTCTTATCCATACGTACGTCAGAGAAGAAACCAAAGACACATGAAGACATTCTATTCTATTAACCAGAACACGACATCCTATTTATCAAAGGCAGAAGTTATCTTATAGACAAGACTAGCACATTCATTTTATTTAATATACATTCATAATCAAATATGTATCTAATCCTCATCCTATCTCTCTTATCAGTCTATCTTCTAGATCTCTATCAAAATCAGACAACAGATTAATCTATCTATACAAAAGCCAAAGAGCCTAAATCCACTCTAAAGTAACCCCCTCTCCCAGCCAAACATTAAATCTAAGAAACAACAGATACGTATCCCTTGTTCTAGATTACATCTCTGTCTTCAAATAGAGATCCCACAGTCTTAGCTTAGTCGAATATCAACAAACCACTCATTCATAAATCTATCATCTAACAGAGGATAAATACATAGATCTCTCTTCCCTTATATTCTGTGATTAAGACCCAGACACCTTCATTACTATCTGTTGGTTTAAAACATAACGATGACTTTACTAATCCAATTGAAATTAATACATTTCATGAATATAAGTTAATTAATGGGATAGTGTAGATGGCAGATGATAAGTTCTTATTATAAGGGAGGATGTTGACTATGATGCAAAGAGAGGGAGAAGGATATAAGAAAGTGATGTAGAGATTAAGTATGCATTTGTTAGATTAAGAAGCATGTCAGAGGGAATTATGTATTGGTGGGTGATAGGAGTTATTATTGTGAGGGGGTTTACGCAATTAGGGAATGGGTTTACTTTTGTATATTTTATCCAGATCTAAATGATATTAAAGTTATTGAAACATTTTATCATCATGGCATCATGGCATAAGCTGAGTTCATAGATAAGACTAACTTTGTTGTCTAAGATAAGATGAAAGAATCAATTTTATTACTAGATAAATCAAATTGGCATACAGAGGTATTCAACAACTATCCAATGTAGTAGTAGACCATCAAGAGAAATTAGGATTTGTTTGATGGACCAGGTCTTGGAGCAATTGATTTATAGAGAGAAGATAGAATTGCTTATGTGGATTTAAAACATTATTTGACAGATGTTGAATATCCAGAGAACATATGTGCTTTCAAGAACTGGTTAGCTATTGATGATGGAAAACACATGGATCTCTATGAGATCATTTCCCAATTCTGATTAACGTTAGATCATTCATTGCTCTTGATTTAGACAAGAAAAGGCAGTTCAATAAACCAATTGAATGTTTGGATCTTCTTCCTTATCTTTCTAAGAGATCTGTCTTTCTAATAGAATAAAAGATTTAAATACAAGTATGAAATATCTGAATCTGAATCATGTATCATTAATGAAACCATCCGTTCTCTCCAAGGGGAAGCTCACATCTGTAGTCGAGCTTTTCGTTTAGGCACCGACTGGACCACATCAGTCGTTTCTCCATCTAATTTATCTTCTTTCCATTCTCCTTCATAAACATCTCCATCAGCATGAATGACGCTAGAAAATTTCACTAGCATTTTATTTAGTTCACGACTTATTGAGGTAAACTCAATTCGCAACATCGATGATTCATCGCGACCAAATTGGGTTTATTAATATAATTTTTTTAATTTACATTCTTAGACTTGAAGAATCTGAGATTGTTAAATATGAAGGAAATTAAGACTCTCCCTTTGAGGCTGCACTCAACAAAGCCTTTTGGAGACTCTCCCTTTAACAATCAACTCACTAATACTACCCTATCTCTTCCATTCTCGGACTCTAAAGAGTCAGCACTGTGTAAGTCACTAGTTAGATTGCAAGACTGTCTGCTTCTCTCAATGTTTTAAACCTCACTTCCTTCAAGAGACCAACCTGAGAGTTAAGACAACAGTCCAAGTAATTGGTTACCATCCTTTAAATTAGTTTCACCATCAAAGTTCATTGTCTCAATAAGACTAGCAAACTCCTCTTCCACATCACGACTTAAAGTAGATTAATAATTATCTTCACTTCACTGGAACAATCTAAAGTAACCTATTGATGTGCTAGTCTTTGAGATAATAGTCAGAAGAGAAAGGAAAGAGTAGATTAGGGAAAATTAAAAGAACTGAAAGGCGAGTATTGGGATAAGGTAGATAAATGTTTTTAATTTCTATAAGATAACTTATCAGATGTGCATTAGAAGACTGTAATTAAACTATTAAAAATGCATGGGCATTAAGAAGATTTGATTACGTACTCTTAATTTATGAATAATGATGAGCAAGTAGTTACTTAATTAATAAATAAGAGTGACTTTGAATCTGCAATTGCATGGATCTCAGAGATTAAGACAGCTAAAGATTGAAGACTCTAATGACTAAGTATGATCATTTAGTTTAACAATTAAAACATTAAAGAATGAGAAGTTAAAAGAATAATGGACTATGACTTAGTAGTTCCTTCTTTAATATCTTATCTTATAACTCAGGATCCAGCCCCATTCTCTCCACTCCATACTTATAATTTAATTAATCCTCGGCAATGAATATAGGATATATCAATCATTCAATAGTTGGGATATTAGAACCAAAAAAGAGACTAGCTTTTATTGTGTCTTTATTCTCTATCATACTCCCCCCTTATTCTTTCCATGCTTCTTCTTTCTTATCTCTCTTTCCTGTCTTCAAAATTGGCTCATGAGGAATAGTGAGTTCTTTCTCACATCGTTTAACGATGAATGGTGTTTTCATTTTGAAGGGCTTTGGTTTATTTGTTCCATCAGTGCTTGGTATGCGATTACCTTCATCAAATGTAATGATAAATCAAGATGTTTCCATTAGTCTAAAGTCATCAGAATCTCCTCTTCTTACATCCTGTACTCTGTCTAATCCATGAATAGCTGTTACCACATCCCTAGTCCTCTTAGAGGCATTCCATATCCTAAATTAGTACTTAACTTTCGTTTATCAATTGATCTCTTTGTTGCTTTTAGAAATCTCCCTTTGCTAGCATCCATTATTGAGTTTCTTGATTATTTATTATATTAAGCTACTCTGTTTGGATCTTACTCTTCCGTCATGCTGTACACTATACATTCCTCATTACTTATATTACTAATGTTCTATTCTTCATCAATTACATAGTATTCCTACATTACTGTCTGTTATTACTACCTTCTTTAAGGTTATTACTATACACGAGTAATAGTAGCTCCCTTATGTAAAATAACACTGCCCCATCGATTGGTGGATGTAGTAGCAAAATGATATCTTTATTTAGTTATTTAGTTGAGTGACTATCAGCTATTGTTGTTGCTCCTTTACTTACTGATCTTCTCTTACTCAATTCAAATGAGAATTCTCTTGGTGTTGTTACTCCTCCTCCTTCTTTGATAGTTCTCTTGTTAACATGTAACTTAGAATGTATCTTACTGAAATCAGGAATAGGATTAGCTTTAAAATACAGTACAGGTATATCATTACATCTTCATTCTTACTTGGATTCAGTTGATGTATCTCTCATTCTCCCAATGCTTGTATTATTATGTCTGTTTGGTTGTTTCTTTCCTGTGGTTAAATACTTACTTTTACTTGTTAATAAACTCTCTTTCTTTTGGGGATTTTAGATAGTTTGTTAGAGTAGTTGTGGTTGCTACTGGCACTCTTATATAGAGAAGAGAGAGAGAGTTAAGTAGAAGCAAGTGATGATATTTGTTTATTTATTTGAGAAGGTTACTTGAGAAGGGATATGTTTTATCTCTCTTCATCAACTAAGTCTCTCATTAACCCATTGGATGTTTTATTCTTCTGTTGGAAGGTTTGCTTGACTCTTGAGTCTTGAATCTTGAGTTAACATAATTTAAAACTTGTGGTCTTCCTCTTTCTTCCTATTCACACACATTCCTAAGACTATTCATATATGGGAAAAATTCATAGTAAGGATTTAAATCACATCACTCTTGTTCATTTATTGAATTGCTTAAAATATATATTCTGTTATCCCATAACCATCTGGAGAATCTCCTGGACCGCTGCAGTTTACATTTCTTTTGTTATTAAAAATGTCACTAACTGTATTTAACGAGAGTCAATACTTGTATTCAGTACTTTAGGAACTTAATTTCTATGCCGTATTCATGTCATTCTTCGGGTTTCAGTCTTTATTGAGAGAGAAATATCTGCCTTACTCCAATTCGTTTCTCTTCTTACCATTTTACTAAAAATTCCTAAACATTTAAGAATCAGTACTTGTTCTATCTTTCTCTTTCGTGCATCTGTCTCTCGCTCTTGCTAGATCTAGTATAATATCAATTTATTAATTAAAGAATAAATTTGTATTCATCTTTGCTGTGAGCCTCTTTCTTGCAGTGGTCCTCACATAAGATTTTTACAAAGCAACAAGTGCAGCGGATATGAAAGCTATTGTACCAGAAGTTCTGAGAGCACTAAATGTGTTTGACGATTCGGACGACTTCATAACTTTATATTGTGGCGAGGTACCTGGTGTTTCTATCTAACAGGTTCAAATAGCTTTCTCAAATTAAATTTTTCACATCTAAATGTACTAAGGCTTCTCTTGAAAGAAATACAAATACGAAAGACTCGTGGAAGCCCTTCATCTATTGGCAAAGTACTTCTTAGACTGTGATTGACATTTAACCTATAAAACTGATAATGAACAATTAATTATCTCAGTTTGAAAATCTCACAAGACAAGTTCTTCAAGTAAAAGCTTGGTACACATCCGCCCATCGATATCTCAATCTTTATAATGAATTCCAAGATGAGGATGAGATAATTAGCAGATGTGTGCGGTGAAGATCTATTATTTATTCGCCACTCAACACTATATGATTAAAATCCTTCCCTCTTCTAATCGATTTACTGATTGGCTTCACTCTACATACTGACAGAGGAGGCTCCTATCATGAACGCTGCCGGAGTCACCCTTGAGGATGCTTATGGATGTAAAGGAGACAATGATATTTTCCCTTGTGTTGATGAAACTCTTACAGACAACATTTCATTGGTCATTTCTTATTGAGAGACTGAAGACAGTTGTAAATACGCTTCTATGGAAGTATATAACACTTCAAGTGGATGCTATTACTATTCTGATACGTACACTACTTTTGCATCCGTTAAACAACATACTCAGAACATGGATCAATGAATGCTGCTCATAATTGTAAATTTGGAGATTATTTTAAATATAATAATGATAAACTCTCTAATCCATGCAACTATACTAAATTCTAGAATGAAAGAAAGTTGTTTGAAGATTGCTTAAGACACTTTCGGATATAACGTCAATGATTAGTGAATATTTAATTCAAAATATCAATTTATTTCAATTTACAGTTCTAATGTAACACATAAGAGAATAGAGTAATGAAATCATGTTACTTTCTATCATCCTTATATCCCAATGGTGTAATCTACTCAGATCTCTATGTCTTTATTATGTTATAGATACTACTACTTGCTCCTCCCTTGGATAATCTCTATGTAGGTGTCATTTTGGGATCCTTTAAGATACTTAGTGACACAATATGTAGATAGATAGGAGTCTATCTATCAAAGGCAGGGGATACATTCACTTAGTGTTATTCTCCATTAGGTTAACAGTACTCAATCTGGGATCTATGACGAGGGGGAGATGGACTGTTAAACTAATTCATATTTAATTTATTTTAGTTAAACTCTTAAATTTCTTACAGACAGTTGAGAAATTCAAAATAAGGGGATATGAAGATGCAATGGACTATGAGTAAGTATTGTAATTAGTACAAACAAAAGCACTTAATGCATTAATTCAGATATGGATTATGGTATAGGAGATATTGAATTGGTATAAGAAGACTTTTAAACTAATGTGATTGAATTAGCTAAATATTATGCTAATATATCAACTGATGAAGAAAAGAATGTATTGTGGATGAGGATTGCTAATTAGTTACCGGAAAGTACAGATGATGGGTAGAAGGCTAAGACAGGGTTGACTTTATTGAAGGAATCTGAATAGACATTGGAGATTAATGATTTTGATTGAGATGCTACGCTTTGATCTGAGGGGCTATTTAATTGTCTTTACCTTCATAATCAAGTGTTAAGTTATTTGGAGACAAAATATTTAATTATTTAAAGTAATGGTAATACATTATTTTACAGTTGTCCTATACAGTGTCTAGAAGCAATATTTAAACAGACATCTAAGAATCAAAATGTAGATTATAGGAATGAATAATCATGAATAATAAACTATAATAATTAAGTGCTATTAATTAACTACAGTCAGCTATTCATCTTTAAGTTCCTAAATAAATAATTGAATATGCTCATAAATCAAAAGAATTCTTCTTTAGAGAATCCTGATTACTTGATTCGCAACCCACACTACATGTGTCGTATTGAAAGTGGTGAATTTATGACTCGATCAGAAGTTAAACCTCATTAATACTATAATGCAAAGTCTCCCAAGACAATAGTGATCAATGCTAAGTTTGGTATGTCTAAGGATTCCCCCTTTTTAATCTCGTTTCTCTGAAAGTTATCACTTGACTGAATCGATCTCTTCGTAAATAGTAGTAGATGAAAGGAACTTAAACAAAGAAGGGATTGTTCATGAAACTCCAAGAGAGTGGAGGAAATGAGTAAAGAGAAATAAGACTTAATCTAAGTGTATTAGAACAAGAATGTCCTATAGCAATTATTATTGAGTCAATCTAAAGACAGGAAGATAATATCATCAAGAGACTTTGATACATGTGCAGTTAGAATGACTAACAATTCAACATTCTTAAACTAAGAAATAAATAAAATGAACTGGTCAGGTTCTATTAATCCAATAAGAAGAAGCATTACTCCATCATTAAATGCAGTACTGAAACACTAGTAAATGACATGTAAATAACATGTAATTCATGTAAGAGGGACATCACACCTTTTAGTGATTGACAGATCAGTTGAACATGGGTCTGTAGATAAAGTATCAAGTAAATAGCTAATTAGAGAGTATTATAAAAATGATACGATGCAAATGAAATTATTTCATCTACTAAATCATCTAAGGTGCAACCAGGATTTTAAAGCCAGTTTAAATAAGAGGCTCAAGTTAAGTAAAGGAGTCTTCCTGCAGAGACGTCCTTGGAACAAACACACAAAGACTCGTTGAGGAAGCGGGATCAACCCTGGGCGAGATAGCGAAGACGGCAAAGCAAAACAAAGCTTGCCGTACCCCACTTACTCTAGATCCCTACTCCTTCAAGGAGTCCGTTTTCTCTCCGCTACAGGAAGACTAGCACTTCTTGGAGAAGGGTGACTGATAAAGGTCCCCATCTGACTATGTCTTCCGCATTGATCACATTCTAGAAGAATGCTTAAGTCATGTACATTATTGATTTATAAAAATCAATTAATTGCTTAATGAAAACAAGCATTGACAAGCAAAGATGGTAAGTATGATCTCCTCACACTTCTAACATTACCTCATCCCAGAAAATACTTTTGCAGTTCCAGATGCTTACAACCTCTAAGATTAGCACACAGAATTCGAAAACCAAGAAGAAACCAAGATCAATGCGGATCATGTTGAGTTTTCGGAACTATTGAGGTTCTTGAAGACAGATGGGGTCTTGCTGCTTGAGAGCAATTAAAGATTAAAGATTAAAGATTAAATGTCATCAGTTTGATTCCATGTCTCTCTTGAGTTGTTTCTTTGTCTCTCTGAATTTGTCTTGATCTTTCTTATCTCTCTTTCTTGGGCTCTTTGTTTCCACTGATTGAGATTCCTTGTTGGCTAGCGCTCTCTGCTATGATCTTGTGAGTGCCAAAGGTTTGATGGCAGCTGAGTGAGTGGGTGCTCTCAAGTTTTTCTATGTCTCTTTAGGGCTAGTAGAGTTAATTGTATTAATGGTCTTTGACTATGGAGTTGGTGGGGATGCTATGTCTTCC
>JAGYYO010000022.1:0-21130 GCA_021441625.1 Diophrys sp. 3 WChen-2021
TTGTAAAACAGACTCTTCTGAGTGTCAGGTTCTAGAAGGCAATACCAGAATTGAACAGAAGTCCAAAGTACAAGAGAGATCCTTCAGATTGTTCACTAAGTCAAGTAGAGTTTTAATTTAATTATTAATCTGTATCAAAAAGAGGTTCCCGACAAAGTCTGGATGTTTTTCAGATGGCCCCCATAGAATGAAGTTAAAAAACATTGAACTGTACTCCTAAGGTGGCAAAGAGTCCATTGAGTAATCAAAGAAGCCTGGCAAGTCCTTACAGGAAGTGGCTTCTATTTAATTTATATTTAATAAGAGTTATATGAGAGTTTATCAAGGTTACATAGAAAATCGAAACAAGACATTTATTATCTCTAACATCATAGCTCTTCTTGCTAAGAAGGATCCAAATAGTTCTGAGAATAATAGCTTAGTTCTAAAGCACTGGATTAATGAATGGATAATCTATTAAAGTGGGTAGTATGTAAAATTGAATCAGATTTAGCAGTTCTTCTTAAGAGTAGTTAGAAATAATTCTATAAATGGAGCTAAACTAAATGTGAGGAAGACTACCAAACCAACAAAAGACATCAAAGGGTTAAACCTCTATACCATGGACTGAGCAAGCTACATTGAATTGAGTTAAAAGCAAAGTTATCTAATGTTTCTTCAACGGATTACCAGAGCCTAACCTATCCCCCCTCTCATTAAGAAGGTCCTTAGGAGGTAACGAGGAGGGGATCCTTCAGCCATGGAAGGCAAAAGTCTCTTGTTGATAACTTGAGCCCATGTTGAAATACAAGTTAAGAGAGTGGATCCTATCTGTTTTAATTATTTTTGCACTAATTAAGTAATTTCATTTTATTCATCATTCATTCATCAAGATAATTCCATGATAAAGACCTTCTTCATCTTATTGCTGTAGAGACAACAGTGTTTGGATATGACTTTTAAATATGATAAATTTCTTAATTAAGTCTTTTACCTAAATTGCAATTTTCATCTTTGACAGTAGAACCTTATCCACTAATCAGCCGTTCCTTGAATAAATTCTTAACATCGAATGAATCTCAACCCCGAATCTTTGTTCCGATGGACCCATATACTATCAATAGCTTGGGAAAGGGGAATAAACCTCAGATCACCTCAAATGCTAAACCAATAGTCATAGTACCATTGAAATTGGCCCAAAGCACATCAGTACCTGTTAATGTTTGAATGGGTCGCTAAACAAGTATGATGCTTTAGATCTGGCTTGTTAAGCAACTCCACTCTTCTTTGCTCTTGTTCTTAGTCCTTCTCTTCAACATTTTCCATATAATTAAAAAGTCCAAGACCTGGAATTTGACAACTGAGTTAGAGAGTAACTAATTTGAAAGTGATGGACACTCAAGTGAGTCGAAAGATAAAGTAGGAGACTAAAATATTAGAGAGAAGTCAAAGTGGTTTAACTACAATGTTTTTCTAAAACTTTAAGATATTTTCAGACACCTTTAATTCTTGTTCTAAAGTTCTAGAGTTGATTAATCAGTATAATCATATAATGAAGAAGCAAGCTCTCTACATGCCTTTGACCCAGATTCTCAAATAAGCGTAGAAGGACACTTAGTTCCCACCATAACTTTGAAGGTTTCTAACATTGTTATTGGCAAATCTATATAATTATGACACGAGAAAGAAGAATGGCAGTCTGAAGTTTTGTAGTAAAGAAATCTTTTTGAAAATCAACATTAGGTAAGATCATTTGCTTGTTCATTGCTCATCTCGAGTTCTTGTCTGCAAGAAGATTTGGTATCCTCCCTTTCTAAAAAACAGTGAAGATGTGTTTATCTTAGAGAGATGTGGGACAACCCTAATTTTATGAAAGTTATCTCAGGTTTGATCAGAACCGCATCTTTGTGTTAAGAGTCATGAATGTCAGATCTGTAATTTAAAGAACCAGATGAGCATAGAGTGGAGAAGGAGAATATATCTACAGCAGGTACTATCAAGTTAGAGATGCTCTTCTCTCTTCCCATATCCTAAATTGGTTTTCTCCATGGGCCTCTACATACTTGTTAGAATCAAAATCCGACTGAGAGGTTCATTTAGTTATTTGGATTGAGAAGGGTTGTGAGAGGTGCTACTCTAAATTTTTCACCTCGATTAATCACTTTTAATATTCTGAAAGCATAGGTTTAAGGTTCAAGATAAAATTCAGTGCAGTCTACTGCTAAATAATTACTTCTCAGGTGTCTCTTGCTTAACTTTTTGATTCATTTCAAATAAAGGAGCAAATAATTTATAAGATAAAAGTTATAATGAGTAATAATGAGATTGTATTAAGATGCAGGTGATGGTTCGTCTTTAGCCGAATCGCTACTATATTCAATGAAGAGAACTTTGTCTGAGTTTTTTAATAACTCTTTTTATGTAATAGTCGTAAAATCTTTGAGATTTGATTCAAATATTTAGAAACAAGCAGGTAATTCAATTGTTCATAAGGTAAAGGGAGTGCAAGCCAGCCTGGGAAGCAATGACTCCTTAAGAGTTCAGGAGAGAATCTAGTATGCTAAATTCTCACAATTGCTAACTCATTCTAGTCCGGACACTTTGCTTGCCAACCGAATTCCTTATCCTGTCTGTTAATGATTGCCAAAGAGGAGGAGCTAGCTTGTTCAAGACTAAGCCTCCGATTCTAACAGGAAAAGAATCTTTAATCATAAGTAAAAGTAATCCCCACATGACTGCAGATAGTTAGCATGGCTTAAAGAAGCTATGCGACCATTCAAACAAAAACATTCGCTTCTTTTTAAAGCTTCTCGATATTCCTTAACTCTAAAATTGATATAGAAACATTTGGCCTTCAAAAAAGATACGGGAAAGCTTAAACTTTCAGAATTTCAAGAAGATAACTTGACTTAACAGTAAGGCACTGTAAGAATGAGAAGCATAGTCTTTCAGCCTCTCTGTTGCAACTAAATAATTACAGAAAAGATCAGTGATAAGAGTTGCTCTGAGTAAGAAGAATTTAAACAGAAGCTCTCTCCCAAAGAAGTTAGGGAAGCTGAAGAGAGTAGTTACTATTCTTGAGATTGACTTTATGATTATGAATGAATGAAATCTTTTAAAATAACTTGAGAGATATATTCAATTCTTTCTAATTGCTCTGCATGTGCTCATCATTCAACCAGTTTCATTATATGCTTAAGGAAGGTTTCCAGAGCGAAACAAGGTGTATCTACTTTATCTAAGAAGAATTAGGTTCTAAAATGGAATTAGCAGTGTCTTAAGGCTTCTAAAGAGTCTTCTTCTGCATTCACTAATTCATATCTAGAATGTCTTTTTTGATTTCGGTTTAATAATCTTTGTAGTTTCTCTTCATTGTTCCAGCAAGTACATTGAGATAAATTTTTATCTTAGGAACTGCTAGTGAGTCTTTCTACAACTCTGTTGACTCTTAATAGAAAGTGATAGTAATTAGTAAAAGTAGGCAGTATTTGGAATCCCACTTAGAATGACACATGAAATGACGTAGAAATTTCACCATTTATTAGAACTCAAGATAAAGAGTGCATGTATGGAATATTTGAAAATTAAGATTGGAGAATACCTTGACCCCATAACCCCAATACCTCTTGACAGGTTTTTCCATTTTCTTTATAGGTTTCCTAGGATTTAAACTCCGAATAGATGACCCGTTATGCAAATAATGATTAATGTATGAATCGTAATGCTGAGGTACATAATCTCTAACGATGATCGAATACAATGATCCGCCTTTACTAGATCTTAAGGGAGCAGTTAGAAGAAAAGTGATAGCATACAGAATTAAATTAAATAGGTGATTATAAAAGAAGTATGTGCATGCAACTTATTCCAAACCCCTCTCCTGGTAACGAATAAAGGTCCTTACAACAAGATTGTGTATACATCTGGGCCAGATTGAATACCAATTAAACCGGAGAGAGGAAAAGGCTCCCCAATAGCTTAGCCTGCTGTCTCATTGAACTCATGCCATCTCTCCACCTATTGCTTATGATTCTCCCCATCGATGCCGAAAAGGTTGATTCTGATCCGGTAACAGTGTCTTATGAGTTGTAGCACACGTATCGACATGGACGGCTTCCGAACATTGGTTTTTAAATTCGGTTTAACCGACAAATTGAAAGTCTCAAAGAACCACTTTCATCGATAGTAAAAAAAGACAGAATGATTGTGAATTGTGGACTGCAGCGAAGAGTACTCTAATCTCCTCGCTACGGACAGAGCATGCCTAGAAATAACACCAATAGAATTAATATTTAACGTAGGGCACATCCCACGTCTCCTCATCCTTGTGAGACGCACTTATCTTTGTCTGATACCTTGGTAAATAGGATGACTCCTACTTTTAAAGGCTCTTCCAAGCCATCAAGATAAAACAGTAATGTTAAAGACAGCTCTCTGTAAGCTGATTCTATAGCGTCTCTAGCGATTAATTAATATGGCACTAGCAAAGCTCCATGGAGTCACTAACGCAGCTCTCTCTCCAAATGAAGAGGAGTGGAAGACGATGTAACAGTGACGCTCTGTTGTAATAAGTAATTGCCATCATAATTGACTAAGTTGTCTGGAAATCTTGCTATTTATGTAAGAGAGACTCTCTCCCAACCCACTCGTACTTCTGCATAACACAGAACAAATAGGAGACTAATTCGCTCCTCGCTTCGAAGACCGTCAAACGAGAAATTCGCACCGCTTTAGCAAAGAGAGAAGATCATTCGACCATTGAATCAGACTGATTATTCATTTTAGAATTTAGAATTTAGAAGTGATAGCATATTAAAATCCTAGATAATATCTCGAATTATTAATTAAATGATACACGCATTGTCACTGTCGCTCTCTTACTGTTTCCTAATGTAATGCCAACTACTATCAAAACTTCTCAAGACCATTCATGAATTTGGACAAGATTCTATGAAAGTGAATCTCCCTCATCTACAATAATCTCTGAAGAATTCAATTTCATCATTAACAAGTATTTCTATGCCATGGAGAGAGCATCCACCCTTGGATTCCTTTTCGATGTAGCTGCTGAACTCGTTGGATAGGCTGCTGACAATATAATGGACCAATACAGAGGAATATAATGAACTATTCTTGTTATCTATCACTGTATGGAATACGATTTCATCATGCCACATTACCTAGTCTAAAACATTGGAAATCACAATGATCACTTATACTAAACTGTCAGAGAATTCTAGAGAACTAACTATTGCCACTTCTTCAAGGATGGAGAGCTCTTCAGTCAAATCCTTATTTGAATCTCCAATCTAAGAAACACTGTTGAGTCATTTCTTGCCTGAAAAGAATATCTCTAACTTTCTAAAAATGAAAAAGAAACTTTCCACATGTATTTCACTTTTGACTGAAGAACTCACAATTAATAGAGATAGACACAGATAAATGTTCAGTAATATCAGGAAAGTAATTAAGAGATCTAATCAAATAACTTTGATTGAATCTGTTAGTACTATAAACTAAGTTAAATAATTCCAAGATGCTGATGAAGCAATAATAGAATTCTCTTGAGCAGGGCAGATAATAGAGAAGGAAATGAAAATAAAAAGAAGATGGGATCACCTGAGTTCACAATGGATCCAATTCAGACAGCCAGTGACTAAATAAAGGTTTGAAGGGTGATAGAAATCGATACAATGAATCAGTTGTAGTGAGAGACTCTTTCTTTTGGGGTAGTGTATCTAATCTAATAGATTCAAATAGTGAATAAGGGTAAGGTAATACCATAATATATAAGTCCTTTAAATGTTGGCTGTTTCAAATATGGTATGAGCAAAGTCAAGACTGATTAAATCAGACCTCTTATAGTTCCTGTACCATTGGCATGATCTTAGAAAATTGGATAGTAGTAGAGATATCTAAAACTATATGGAGCTAGGCAGGGCAGTATTAATAAGGATTTCGTAAGGAGAAGAACTCAATTTTGAACTTTCTAAAAATATCTGAGAAGATTAATTGACTATTAACTTCAAGTTGTTTTTTTCAATCCAAAATAGTAACAAGCTCCACTGTGACGACCACACAGTAGACTCAACGTGCTCCAAAGGTGGAAGATCACTCCACCTAAGGGTCTAAGACGTCACCTCAGAAGTTATCTGAAGCCTCCAAGACTTCAACTGCTCAACTACTGAAGTTGCCACGTTCAGGAACCCACATTGAGAATTCATAAAGTGCTTGGCAAGGGACTGTGGAGAGTGGAACTAAAGAATAAGACAAAGGAGAGGGCTTTGAGAATTGTGTGGAGGACATCGCTTTACAAATTAAATGAATAATCAGATAGAGAAGAAGAAGATGTGCAAAAGAAAGTATCCAGTGATAACCTCAGATACATATTTAAATGGAATTGGTTCTTAATCCAACAATGTTCATGTCGATGAGTCCCTATCATTAGTGATGAATGGATTTAGTTTTCTATATTTCTTACTGATTATCTAAGTTATTTAATGAGGAATATAAGCTAAAGATATTATTGTATCTTAGTCCTTAGGACTCTCAAGAATAATCATGGAGTTACAAATAAGGGAATGAAAGAATGATTAGCTTGTATTTCTTCAACTAATGATAACTTTAGAGAATTATCTATTCTATGACTATGTAACATCAACTAAAGCAATCTTAGGCATTTTAACACTGTAATCTGTAAATGCTACATCATCTAACTGCCATTAAATTGAAGATTATTCTGTCTCGATATCCCATTAATTATAGAGTCTAGTCCTCATTAAAGATTGGCACATTTTCTATCTAAAATGCCTTCACCTGAAAGCATTAAAGATCGTAAAATGGAGAGGGGATAGATTTGTTCAATTGGAAATACAATCAGGGGGCATTCCTTGTTTTTAGATATTTGTATTTTTATAATTGTTAAAGGGATTTTATTTTGAGGGTATATACAAAAAGATCATATCCTCAACTTAAGTCCTACTAAACTCGAAGAATTGATTATAGATTAATATCTCATTACTATTTATGAACACACACTTGTAAACACGAATTAATAAAGCTCTAAGAAAGAAGAGAATCAACTGAAGTGAATTTTAGTTCTTACGGTCACATATTTCTCAAACAAACGACCCACTAGCATGCGTCATACAGTCATGGACTTCTTCTCCTTCTTCTTAATTATTATTTTTGATTTATTTGAATAGACTTCTGACTCCCTTGTGTTGTATCCAATTTGAGAAATATTATTGTCCTCTTTCAAGTCTTCTTTAGTCTCTCCTGGCTCTGCAGGACCTTTTAATCGGAGGTCAAGGTTGAGGACTGAACTCTATCCTACGACAGCCTGGTGTAGCCTTTGAGAGGGAGTTAGGCAGCATGGAGAGACTGGGGACTTCTTTAACTTAGACGATTAACATTAATTTATACTCGATTTATATAAATCAAAGACTTCTAAAAAAGATGTCTTGTAGACAGAGAGAATTATTATTGAGTAAGCATGTAGGGCTCTATATTAACTGCATATAAAAGGAAATATTTGTTTCTTGATTATCTCCATTATGGGACCTTTTCTCGAAAAGCTTTCACTCATTTGATGGCTCCACCCATCCCTGATGTATTTATTCATTGGGACTCAGGAGCAGAAGAGAGACTAGGAATGTATGTTAGTTGTCAAAAATAACTACTTCTCCCCTTCCCCTTACTCCCCTCTCCCCCCTCCCCCACTTCCCTAATCAATACTTCTCCACTGCAACATATTAATACCCATCTCTTCTGTCTATCAAACTGTTACACTCACCAGTGACACATCATATGTAACAGTAGTCCATACCATAAAGAGAGGATCCATAACAGATGATTTAATCATATATACTATGGAGAAACAGAGGAATAGAGACAATTAATTATTGATGTTTAATGATGATATTAAGGGATTCGAAAGAGAGAGGTAGTGGAGATCTATTATTGAGGGAGTGAGAATGTTTACTGAGATTAGCTATCACTTAATGAAGATTGATTTAGCGAGATGATGGATGAATTAGATCTTATTCGATTAATACATCATTCATATTAGAAGTGAGAAGAGACCCTCTAGTAGATTATATCTCTAACAAACATAGAGCATTCAAATCAGATGAGATTCATTACCTAACCACCATATTCTTCCTTTCTTTCTTCTCTTGCCATATCTTCTTTTCTGTCACTGTATTTCTTTCTTTCTTCTTTCTTCTTAGTTTATTTCTATGTAGTTATTATTGTATTTGTAGCTGTTTGTGTATTAGTTACAGTTGTCATAGGTGTAGTTGTATGTGATCTTAATGAAAGTATCTTAGTTGTTAGTACTGTCTCAGGATGAAGATAGTGAGGATAATTGAGGTTTCTGGGATTGTGTAGTTATTGGATACACTTCTCTGTTTAGCTTCTCCACTGGTAGATATAACACACTTTCATCCCTATGCATAGTTAGAAGTACTTATAATATAACCATGATCAGATTATTAAACATTCTCAAAGATATCTATTCATCTGTGTTATCTCTTCTACTGCTCTATCTTCTATTACACTAGATGTATGATTTAATACGACTGTAGAGTAATTGTATTTAATGAGGAAGGTAGGATATCATTATTACTGTCTGTTTGTTACTTGATTGAGTTATGAGTGATTGGTGGATTGGGAGATGGGGACATAGAGATATGGAATGTGGGGGTACTTTAGTGATGGAAGGGATTAGAGTCGATTTAAGTAGAATAAGGTTAATCTTGGAGATGGGAATTGAAGGAATGAATTTCTACCTTGATGTTTAGAGAGGGAAGTGTGTTTCCCTCATAATTGAGAAGCTCCAGTTGGAAGGACTTGAATGAATGGTAAGCCAACTTCTTTAAAAACGGAGAAGATTTAATTGGAAATAACTAAGTTTTAACAGGTGTAGATTCGTCTGCTTTAGCAACTAATCTCAGCATAGCTGTATATATCAAAGAGATAGAGTACTCATCAACTATTCCCATCATTGCTGTCTCATGAGCATAAGGATGAACTATAATAACATCAGCAGAGTTTGAATCTATGTTTTATGTGTAGAGTCATCTAAATATATATTATCTTAGATCTCCCATTCAAAACCCAGTATCCTCTCTCTAATCCTCTCTATCTCCCCCTACACCTCTCTCTCAAACACCCATCCCTACCTCCCTTCTTTCTCCATCATCTCTACACCTCCTATCTACTCCCTTCTCTTCACTCCTATTCCCTCCTCTCCCTCTTCTAAACTCATTGCATCATGCACATCCATTCCCCACAGTTTCACTATGATATCATATGTCAATGTTTATTATTTCAACTCTTGCACATTTGATTAGAGAGGGGATCTATGCTGTGGTAGTTTAGGTTACATCTTGATTTGAAAATGATAATTAGAGATTTATGGGAGGTAAGTCAGTGGGACTGTAGAGGTGAAAGGGGATGCTGATGCCGGCATTGGCTTTGTTGGAATAGGGAGATTTGTTATGGAGGGTATGGATGGCTTTGTGGATTAGGAGAGGGGAGAGAGGTATAGGTATGTAAGAAGAATGTATTTGAGGGGAATAGGGAATTGGATTGGATTGGAGGGGGAGGTAGAGTTTAGGTTTTAGATGGGGGATTGATTACTATTAATGTGGATCCAGGAACATTGATTATATCTACTGCTGCATTGGTGGATGCAACTGTGGATATTCCTTTTGTAGCGCCTTGTCCAATTTTAATTCCAATGCTGATGATTCTTCATTATTAAATCACTTGAATAGATATCTTTTCTCAAATTTTGTTGGTAATATAAATTTACTGTACCCATGTAAATTAGAGAAACCCCCTTGGAAGATCTCTTCTTTTTCTCATAATTCAAGTGCTGAAGCATTCTTTCTTTTCAATTAATCGTCCGTTTAATGGTGAGAATAAAGTCTTATAAGTAAAATCCAGACTCAACCGTGGGTTCATCCAACCTGCTAAAAGTAGTCATATAGACAACCAATGCTCATCCCAATAAGGCTTAGGAAGGTGCTTCTTCGGGATTGAATGCAAAGTGGGAGAGTCAGGAGACAAATTAGGCAAAAGACTCATGGAATGAAGAGAAAGGAAGGAAGTCCCACATTATGAAAGGTGATGGACACTCAAGCAGAGATGGAGATGCTTCTCAAGACTCCATGACAGAAAAATAAGAAGGACCCTCGAGGCTTGTATCAAAGATCCTCCAATCCCTCTGAGCCCAAACAAAAAGATACAGACCAAATCAATCATGGTAACTCCTAAAGACATCAGAGACTATCTGGAGTAGGCATTGGTCCAGGAAAGACATAGGAGAAAAGAAGACAAGGTCAGAGAGAGGAGGCAGCTGGGAGTGTTATCACCCCAATTGTTTAACCTATACTTAGATAAAGTACTCAGATAGTGTCTGGCCGAGGACCAGATGAATAAGATCATGGCATATGCTGACGACCTATTGCTGTTTGCTGACTCCAAGGACGAACTGGAATGCCTCATCCGAAAGGTCACGAAAGGACTATAAGATGAGGGACTCAAAGTAGCATCGCACAAATCCTGTATCGTTAGCAACGTCAAATAAATGAAATCAATTGAAGGAATCAGGTATGGTACAAGTACTTAGGAGTTCAACTAGGCCTATGGAAAACATACGCGAGGAAGGGACTGAAAAATAAACTTAATACAGTCAGATTTAATCTGGCAAGACTTGGAAGTAATCACATAGTGAGAAAAGTTATTGGAAACATTTACATGGATTGCTGAATCAACTATTAGGCCATAGGACTGCTTTCGAGTGACATGATGACAGAGGATGATGTCAAAAAGGCATATGACAGAGTTACTAAAAGTTTGCTATAGTTACCAATGAATACCAGTCGAGAAACCCTCAACAGAGTATACCCAAACATGTATAAGATAACCACTGTGTAGAGGAAGATTCAGGAATTTAATCTGATTATTGAGGTTATTAAATTAATGTCATTTAAAGACAATATCAAGCCCTAGGGCAGTCTCTGGGCAGTCAGACCCAGTTGAGTGTCTAGAGCGTCTCTGGAAACCCAGGACGAACTCTTTAAACTCCTCGTCTGGGGTCTTTGAGGCCTTCTCTGAATGTCTTTCTTTTTCCTCTTTCCTATTGATTCTTCTTGCCTCTTAAAGGATCCACAAGGGTTCGTCACTGATCCATTTAAGTGGATCCTCATCACTCCGCTGTAAATCAACGAGGAGGGACCTCAGACACAGGAGAACACTCTTGCAAGTCTTGAGAATTCTTTGCAAAAACATGCAAATAGGGAAAATGAAGAGCAGGATGAACCCCACTCTAAAGCCCTTTAAAAGGTGGAGAAAAAGAAAGAGAAGCTCTCAAAAACTAAAAAGAAGCTCAACAAGAACAGACATACTGACACGGCCCCGAACGGCCATTCTGATCAGCAGGAGACCAGACTTCATTTAATATTTTAATTCTATAAGCAAATAGAGGTGAGCAAATAAAGAATGTAATTAACTCCAAAGACCTCCATTGTATAAGCATTTGGAGCAACTGTGCAAATGAGGAAACGAATTGAAAGATCCAAGATTAGAGCGATCGGCAACTAGATGAATGAATTCAGAGACATGGTCAGGATCATGCAAGGTAAAGTCTACATAGATGGCGAGCCAGTAAAATGTGTGTGTGGAGCTCCCTACCAAATAAGAAAGCATCAATCATGACTTCTAGAGTGCATCAGATAAAGTCTGTAGAAGGCTTTATAGATTGGATGGGTACAGTTAGAACTAGGTGAGAAGGTTAAGGAAAGAGGCAAGAGTGCTGATTTCGAAAATTAAATAATAGTAGGAAGGGAATAAGAAAGCAACACTAGACCCCTTGTTGATGTAGATGAACTAGTTCATTTTAGGGAAAGAGCACATGAAGATGCTGTGAAGCTAACAGGGAAACTCGAAGCTAGGAAAATCAGATTGCAATTACTTGAGGCTCAGGCACAAGAAATGGAAAGTAGAATGGCCCAATTCTAAACAAAGAGCCATAACTGATTACATGTATACAACCAGCAGAGTAAAGATAAAAGAAAATACCATACCTGCCCCCCAATAACTCTACAATTGCTAAGGTGAATCTAGTTAAATAGAGAGAAGAGATGAATAACTCCTCACACCGCAAAAGAGAAGAGCCGATGCAAAAGTTCAGGAACCATCCCTACTCTAATTCTCTCCAATATAATTGAGTCAATACCAGAGAGAGGATAGGCTTTCACCCTAAATGGAACATGACAGGTAAAGGGATGTAAATGAGAGAGTGTTACCTGATGACTACAGATTGACACTGAGGACAAAATATCCACTGAAGCCACTGGAACTGGAAATGTCAAGAAGAGGAATGACAAGGAGTAGTCCAAGCGGGCTGAGCTAACGAGAAAGATAAAGAATAAACGTGGAGATAATAAGTAAGACATGAGACACGTGCAACATGAGAGACAGAGAAAATCTGAGAGAATTGCTAAAAGAGAAATGTAGAAAAAAGCGACAAACATAGGAGACAAGGAAGACCAACAATGATATTGCAGTTAGTGAATAATTTATAACAGATAACAAGAGCTGAAGCAACTGATGTTTTAGCTACTGAGTTTTATTCTCTACTTCATTTAATTCATAATTCTATATTTCTATTAACCTCTTTGAATGAAATATTAGATCTCTCATTTCTAAACAAAGACCTTCTGTCTTTAGAGTTGCAGAGTGTGAGTCATTATTTACCTGAACAGACAAGAATTAAGGAAAGTGAATTTATCAATGATAGAACTGTGAGTAAGAGAGACAATCTTACTCTAATAGAACATTAAAAAAGCTAATTTTAACAAAGGTTTCTACCTATGAAGGTGAAAACTCAATTATTTAGAAGGCATGTTTGTTCTAGAAGAGTAAATCTGCATAGACTTACAGCTACTCAATGAGAAACACAATGCAGCTGCACATTTATTTTAGAAAGCTCACATAACATATGAAGGAAATTCTATCTATGGTCCTTCAGTTGATGTTTAAGTTATTAGATCATCTCTTAATTCCAAAAACAATAAGATCCCTGTTGACTGTCTTCAGAAAGTGTACATCCTTCTTGAGAACTAAGCTACAATCCTTTAACAAATATTAATCAGATTCCCTTATCCTTAATAATAACTCAAGTGCTCCAAGAAGAGAAAATTCACTCTAAGTACCTTGCCCTTGTATTTTATTCCAGCGGGCCATTGTTCAAAGGGATTAAGAGAGTTTACTCTTATTACCTTGCATCCTTTCGATTCGAAATACAAGAGCTTCCAATTTAGTTGGTATCTGATAAAGGGAATGGGGTTGTTGGTAAATATGCATCATAGTTTAGATAATCATGTTTACTAATCTGCTTGAACAGTCTTTGCATCATTTCTTTTTATAAATAAGAATCATTCATGAAAAGAGAAGACATTTATTTGATATATATTAAACTTAACTCCATTTAATTTGCTCAATTTGTTGTGCTGAATTAATGATTTGGTCAATACCAGAAATAGAGAAATAGGAATTCATGAATTCAAATAATGATCTTAGTTTTAAAGTCCAGAAGATAAAGAATTATAAAACCTCAAAGTTTTCTTATTATTAATCATCTGTTTCTGGCTATCTCTCACTTTATTTAATGCCTAATCCATATCCTCAAATCGTCTATCGTTCCCTCCTACATCCTATACTTTATCTTTATCCTTTTTAATACTCAGAATAAATTTCAAATAAATCATAAATGGATATAGAACCTAGTGATAAGTGAGAGCCGGCCTGATCCTCCTTCTGTTCACTACGGCGATGTAGAGAAAGGGAAACACACCAGGAAGTGTCTGCCAGTCCTTATAATTGCATAGAGTGTAAAACGTGATATCGAGTAAGCTTGTTCTGGGAGATGTAAAGACCAGGTACCATGCCTCTCAGAATTCTAGACACGTGGATTCCCCACTGAGCATTCTGGAAACAGGACCCACTTCTTGGTTGACGTAGTGGCTAGACAACATACGATTTGACAAGTTCCTCACGGGTGGAGACACGGAAAGGTAAAATATAAATGTTCTTAAGCTGTGGCGCCCTTAATTTATTTAGGTAATCTAAAACATAGAAATGGCTTGGCAGTGTTGAAGGTGGAACCTCTAAGATTGAAACATGACTTACAAACCCCACGGTTCAAAGTACAGGACTATGCACTGAAAGCTAAAGGATACTGTACTAGTCTACTAAGGAACAATCACAACCCTTATCAAAAGTACAGTGTTCAATGAATTATATATATCATAATATCCAAAATGAAGTGAAGTTAAATATTAATTCTCTTAGCACGCGCTAGAGGATGGAGGATAGATCAAGGACTGGGACAGCTCTTCTGACTTCTTCAACTCTTGGGCGACGAGTGAGATCTCCTCTTGCCCTGAGAGAGGAGCCAGAGCCTTCAGAAGAAGCTTGTTTCTCTTCTTCAAGTTCGTCCGAGGTGAGGAAAGAGGTGAGGAACTTGGAGAGGAAGGTAGAGAATCTTTGAGAGAAGGGCTAGGATGTTGTGCTTGCTCTTCAGAGCCTTTGTTTGGAAGAGGGGACTGAGAGGTTTCAGTAGAGGAGTCTTAAGAAAGAGAGAGGTCTTCATAGGGCTTGTTAGAAGGTTCTGCCCAAAGTGAAGAGCTTCTGTCCATGAACTCTCTAACATCCAAAATCATAAGTTCCATAATAAAATACTTTCGGTCTTATTATTCTTACTAGCCCTGTCCATCCCTCAGTCCTTCTTCTCCCTCTTCAATTCATTACTCTTCCTTTTTCCATCTATATCCTGTATTCCCCTCCTCTATCTATCTACATCTTTACATTCTTCCAATCATTTAAGTCGCATGCCTTATTCTTCTCCCCAAGAGCATTCTAGGTAATATCTTCTCCACATCCTCATTTCTTATGCATCTATACCCATTATCTCCTTATAGTCTCTGTTTATTAGTCCTCCTTCACTCTCCAACCCCCCAGAATTCAAGTACATCTAAGTCCTACACAATACCCATAATAAACACTCATTCTTCTCCTCCTATCTTTTCTGTCCCGTATTAAACTCATTCCTTAATTCAACCTACTTCATAGCCCAATATCTGCCTTCAGTTCTCTTATTAGATTTCCTAATCACATTAGACACACTCATGTATTAAATACCCTTATACACCTACCTTCCCATTATTCGCTTCTATTGCTTATTATTACTTTAATCTTATGTTCAATGATGCCGTATCCTCATCACTCTAGTTCTACATTTAGTGTATCTATTATCTATTGTATTTCTACTTCTTCATTGGTGTAGACTACTATGTTATTAGAGGAGAGAAGATTACTATGTTGTATTTGAAGGGGGCGACTCCTTCTCTTTTGGTGGGAGGGATGGTTAATATTAATGGGGATAGTATGAAGGAGGAGTCTTTTCTTTTAATTGAACTTATTTCGGAAGATGGGATTGGTTTATCTTTGGATCGGGAGAAGTGAGACAAGAACAACTTTAAAATAGAATCTGACTTTAGCTCTTCCTAACTCAAAAAAACTTGATACTTCTTTATCTAAGTTCTTCTAAAACAGAACTTGTCCAACACTTTCTCAGGGTGCTCCTGAGTTTGTAAGAGGCAATGAGGAAAGTCTCAACTGCTAAAGGTAATGAAAACTAAGAAGAGGAGACTAAGACTCTTGAGAGTTGAACTCTGCAAGTTTTCCTATTAATATATATCCACTATGTGATTCTATTATTAATTAATAAAAATCAACTACTTACTAGAGTTAAACTCTGCATCTTCAATATTTTCAAAAGATCCTCCTCTATCAAACACTCCGCAACACTTCACGGAAGACCTTGCTCAAGCCTTGCCATAGAAAAAAGGCTACACAACAGTACTCCCTTACCTCTCTGAGCACTAAAACACTGAATTAAACTGTAAAACAGCCTTGCCGTGTCTGTGGTGGTAGGAGAAAACAGGTTTTAAAAACTTTAAATACTTTGATGAAGATGGATTTGACTCATTTGAAGAAGAACCAGACAAAGGAAAACTCACATTGAGCGAAATTAAATAATTAATGAGATTCAATTAACATGACATTAGATCAGCTTTTGGAGTGAGAACTAAATCAGACTCCATTTCTTATTTGATTTAGTATAATTTGTAGTGCTTATATACATCAAAGATTCATCTGTGCAAAACACCCTTGACATATCTAAAAGTAAAACACTTTCCTGAAGTACCCAAGCATCCTCCAAAGATCTTCAAGTAGCCAAGTGCAAGAAGCTATTCTGTCAACAGTGAAAGAATTATATTCTAGCAAGTATGTGCCCCCTGATCCAGGAAAATCCCAAAGAGTAAGACTCCTCCTAAACACCAATTAGCTCAGTATTGACTCCTATATTCACAAACCCCCTCAGCCAGACTTAGAAATGATTTACTCACTCTCCCAGAGAGAAGGGCAACACTCACAGTCTCAATCATATGTAACTAATCACCTGCTTCCTTAGTAACTCCCTCTGAATAAACCTCAAGTTCCAGCACTTCCTCCCACACAATCCAATAAAGAGAACCCTAGACAAACAGTAGTCTTCAAATGTAACTACTGTGGCATATGTGGGTAATTGATCTGTCAGCAAAGTCCACGATAGACTAAAAGAAATCGTCAGAGGCTTGCCTCCTAGAAGATCATGAGCCACTATTAACTCAATTATTTAATACTTATCAGACCAGTAGTGCTTATATACTGTGAGGAGTCAGATAAGATGTAAACTAAAAATTATTGGATTTAAAGTTATTATCCTTTAGCTTAATTTACAGACTCAGTTATGCCGTCCACCTAAAGCAAACTAGAGAAATGATTTACTTCCGATGTTTTATTTTAATAACCTAACAATGATGGAGTCCACCCATCTAAAGGTGACAGACAATGAATAGATGTTAGATCTTGGTATGCTTCTTCTTACTTTGAGACATTAAAAAGAGCATCTGGAATTTCCAGC
Source organism: Diophrys sp. 3 WChen-2021 (assembly GCA_021441625.1). NCBI lineage: Eukaryota > Ciliophora > Spirotrichea > Euplotida > Uronychiidae > Diophrys > Diophrys sp. 3 WChen-2021. The sequence goes on from JAGYYO010000022.1 coordinate 17,021, forward strand.
ACATACTGACATCCTCAGGCCGGTACACATATGAACAGAGCTTCTTTGTCCTCATTTCTCTCTTGGCAAGCATGTGGGTACTGCTCTTGATCTCAGGTCTCCTCTCAGCCCCAGCGTAGACATAGCCAGTCAAACCAAAGTTGACTCGACCCAAAACTTCCATCATCAAGTCACAGTATGCATCCATTCCTCTTATCTCTCTTTAAGAGGCACTGTGCCCACTTCCTTGACATTCTATCTTGACCAGATCTCTTTTGGAGCACCTATGGGGTAAGAGGGAGTACTTACATTGAAGGCATGCATTAGAGAATAACAATTAACAACATCCTTGGATTCATTTTTGAGACCAAACATCTGAGAGCATTACAAATGCTCAGCAATTAACAGTATTCGAACTTACCTAGTTTGCGATTTTATCCACAAGTCTGACCGAGCACATTAGTGTGTCGTGTCCCATTGTCTCAATTTCTCTTCCCAAAGTTGAAGATGGGAGAGCCTCCCCATGCATCCTCTAATATCTTCGAATGGTTGCTCTGAATAGAGTTGCTGCAGTAATGGTACAGAGACCAGATGTCTTCCATGCTTAGAGGAGAGAGCTTAAGCCAGTCATCCAAGTTCCCTATGCTCCTCCTCAGAGCTCTCTTCTTCATTTGGAGTAAGTGTTGGTTTCAATGCCCATTGGAATGATGCACACAACTGAAGCTCACTGAGAACCCCTGAATGTATTTAGGCCCTTCTTCTGTGGGAGTCACACGATACTTATCCATAAAACGTCAATGTGCAACGTCAAGGCATTGGAGGAACCCACTGCTAGGCTACAACGCTCAGGAGGCTGAGAAGGTGCATTAGATGCTAAAGTGAACACTGAGTCAGGAGCTCAAGTGTTAGTACCCGCCCTTCATTCCACGGAAGAGCCATTCTCAATCTGAGAGTGATTAATTTAAAACCTATATTAATAAACATCCCAGCATTTTTCCCTCATATTTAATTATGTGATTAATCTCAAAGTAGAACTTTAATTGAGGAAAGCATTCTGGTCTTGGAGGTGCTCCAACTGGCAAGGATGTCGGTCTTTCCTGTGCTTTGTCTCCTCCATCGCTTCTTAGTCTTAAGCCTGCAGAATACCTTGCACACTGATGTGTTCTTCAGCTGATGCTATTTCCCTTTATGTCGGAATTAATTTAGTGAGAGAAATTCCCTTTGTATTCCTTTACCTCAGTCCCTAGTATTCACTTATTCATTTAATCAACTCTTTCCTTAATAAATGAAATGATATAGACTAGAGTTTTTCAATCTAAACATTCATTCTTTTGTATACATATTAACCTGATGTTTATACTTAAGTTGTTAAAATAATAGTTATACTATCTTGATTCCTTTTCAATTTCTTTGATCAAGAATTAATCAATGATGTCATGTATATAACCTCTCTCACAATCTTGCTTATACTTAGATGATTTCCCTTATGATCCTCTTCACTAATTCTCTTTTCTTCTTAGATCATCTCTATCATTATTTTCTGAAATTAACTAATTAAATGGAAATTGAATCTTCAAAGTCAAACTAAAAGTATAAAATTTGAAGAGTGTTTGTAATAGACGACTTTAATAATAATAAAAGGATGAAAGTCTTCCACTTTTCTGCTAAAGGAAAGCTAACGAGTTCAGTACTCATGGAAGATCCATTCCACGCTGCAACAGAAGTACTCCCACTTAATTGTAAGGATATGATAGAATTAACGTGAGAGACACCCTGTCTATTGAACTATAAATTCTTCTTCTGAATGCCAACTCAATATTTAACAGCAGTTGAAGCACACTCATCCCGCCAATTGGTTAGTTCTTAGTCATCTTCTTGATTACTATATATTAAATAAATAAATCAGTCAGAGACCAATGAAGATCTTCCCATTGATATCCTTACAAAAGAACCACTTGAAGAAGTAGACTGGGTGTCTCAAGGAGTTATTGCTCCAGTTAAAGAACCAATGAGCTTGCGGATCATGTTTGGCTTTCTCTGCTATCGGAGATATTTAGACCAGTTGAGACATCAAGAGAGGTAAATTGTATACTTGTTCTCAACACCAGGCCAGCCTATGGGAAAGTTAATCTCTCTAAGTAAGTTATCTGAAGAAGTAATCTCGTTTTTCACTCGTTTCAGTAACTAGCCCTTCTAGAGATGATGCTTTTATTGCTAGATAATTTAATTTAGATTCCATGAAAGAAATTTAATAGACATTGATTAATTCCTATAAATATATCAACGAAGATTACGAGTTCGCTTAGAAAGCCTTCCCATATCTATCTAAATACAAATCATGCAAAGAGGAGAGCACAAACATATCACCATCAAACTTAAAATGCCGGATACTCCATGGTTCCAACCAATAAAGACGGACTTGAGTCCTCTCTCTCACAAGGACCTGCCTCAGTTGTTTATACAAAAGAATGGTCAACCTACAAGGAATAGTCACCTCGCCACTAGATACTCTGCTGATGCCTAGATCATCAAGAATGATTGAATAATTGAATAATGAATAATCATTCTAAATACTATTATCTTCCTCGCTCTTAAATTATTTCAATAGAGATACAGACAGACATATTAATGGATCGATATTATTAATAAGTAAGTCATTCTGCCTGTTTATCGTCTTAGGCTCACTCAGGATTGAAGAAAGCAGCGTCATTAGCATATTGTATATTAGTAACAGAGGAATTAGCTTCAACAGGTAACCATATCATTGTATAATGAGACTTCTCTTCAATAAAGAAATTGATATCCTTATTGTTTATGTGATCTCTGATTTCTCTTGTTTCTCATATTCTCATATGTACGGAAGGGTGGAGACTCCTCGTCATCAAGACAGAAGATTAGCAAGTCTCTTAGAGGAGACGAAAGTCATAAATGTATTGGTTCTAAATCTGAAGGGTTTAGTCAGAGAGATTGGTACTTCCCAAACTGCATCTTAATTTAGGCGGTTCTTCGATATTCAAATCAGGAACGTTCTCAGAAGTACTCACGTTGATATGCCTTTAGAAAGAATTGTTTCAAAACTCATAATGATTAGATCTGCTGATTAAGCCATTCTTTAAGCATAGGGATGAGAATTATTAGTAATAAGTTTAAGAAATAACATGGAAACATCACAAACAGTCCCTTGAATGTCTGAAAGCTCTTCTCCCTTCTCGGTACTGATCTGGTAGTTTTACGAACTTCTGATACATAGTGGAATCTAAAGTCCTTGCAAAAGAGGATCCGGCTATTCTTCGTATGAAGGGATGTGGTGAGAAGTAATATGTGTAATCTTCATCATTAGCAACCTATATAATAAAATAATTGACCATAAAGAACTCATGGGGAAAGGATGGAGAGAGAATGGATTAATGAGAATCAAAATGGAAAACATTCTCTAAAAAACACCAAGATCTATTGAAGGACTTGCGGAAGATCGAAGAGAACCTCTAACAGATATACTATTTTTAATATACTTCAAGCCAAACCCTCTTCCTCGTAATCTAGTTTGAATTCGTTATGTAATTAGATATTAAGTGTATTAAATACCATAAGAGAATTAAATTTCCTGAGTGAACTCAAGATCTTCCTACCTCACTAACTATAGACCTCTCTGAATTAAATTTACATGCTGATAATACTCATGATAGCCTGAGCTTAAAGAAACTAATACGAGGTCAAGGAGAAATCCAAGGATAGATGAGAATGCCCATGAAGGTTTGAATCTCATCTGAGTTCAATGAATGATTTCATCATTTATCTCTATTTAGATATTATAATGTGACATTAGTTAAAGAGAAGTTGAAATCAAATGTACTTGGCTCTGCCTTTTCTCAATTACACTCAATTTAAAATATATTTTGGAATTAAATCTTCAGTAGTAATATGTAAAAAGTCACCTACATCCATCCTACAGCCGAATGTTTAAACGATGATGTCATTTGATAGTTTCCCACTCTATAACTCTCTAATGATCAGGAGATTGCTGTGGGTATGCCCCCTCTCCTTAATCGCAAAGATGACATCGAATCACTGAGTGATCTTTCGACATTTGCCATAAATATTGTATTCTATCATTCAAAGTGAATTTTGCGC
>JAGYYO010000023.1:0-20765 GCA_021441625.1 Diophrys sp. 3 WChen-2021
CAACCTATCTGTCTTGGAGTTCGGATCTTCTTTATTTGAATTTTGCAATAACAGTCATTTCTTCATTTTCAATTTAAGAATCCAACAGGTCGACTTATTTAATGTATTGACAATAAAGCATAGAGGTTTGGGCAAGAACAAAATGAATCAGATAATATGTTTTTCCTACACTCTGCTGATTGCCTCCAATTAAATTAATCTGATCACCAGGAGCACATTTTTGTACTACTATAAGAATTAAGAAACAAGATGAAGTCTGGATTATTAAATATAAATTCTCTAAGTTATTTATATTCCTGATCATGTTATCCATGATCATAATCCGAAGTCGAAGATCCGATCCATTTGTAGAGCATCTTCTATTGGAGAGTACTGTGTTAGTAATAACTAAGATCTTATTAAGAATGCGTGTCTATTGATTCCTTCGATGTGAAGGTCCACTTTACTTCAATTATGTAGCCATAGGAGTCTCGCAGAGGATGACAAAGCTGGATAGGGATCCGGAATCTGGGCAACCTCATGAAGATACTCCATAAGGATCCTTTTACGAAGAGAGATAATGTTTTCAAGAGAATAACTTTGAACTATTTAGTTATTAAGGTAATAAGACTAATGAATCTGAAATTTAATAATCCTAAATATTTAATTGATTACTATTTGGAAAGATACACTCAATTAATGTTTAAAGAGAGTGCATCCCGGGAAGAAATTAAAGATTCTGAGATTGCAACTTCATTAATATTTAATATCCCCCCAACTTCTCCATATTACATTGAACATAAGGAATATGTAAAGAAATACACTCTCTTTCATTGTAATTAACAAAATAAGAAAAATAACGAACAACATAGACAATAAATGGAAAGTAGATGTGCTTCCTCATTCATTTGAAAATAAAATGTCTTCAGTATTAAAGAACTAACAACAATTAGAAGTAATAAACAACATTTAAATCAGAGCAGGATAACACCTCCTTAAATTCTCTTTTTCAAAAAGACATCCTCCACACATTGAATCTGCCTATGAATTGATTCTTCTCCATTGACTTAACTAACACACTCAGTCTTTATATCTCATCATTTGCTCTCTTTAATTTATACCTCAACAATTCAATTGCCTCTTCATGATTCTTCTTTACTTGTTTTAATTATTTAATCTCATTACTTGCTTAATCACTTACTCTTATCTTCTCTTCACAGTACATGTCTAGACATGTCTTTGTTTCATTGTATTTAATGATTTAATGTTAGAGTTATTGAGTTAATGATTGTTTATCCTAAGTAAAGAAGTGAATGAGAGAATCATGAGATTGCTAGAGATTGGTATGGGAGTGTTAAAGCAGTTTAAATTCACATTTGGGCGAATTTATTTGGGTTTGGAGTTCTGCATGAATGATTGTTTGCGTTCTTTGAGTTTTTATCTTAGTTAGGTGATGTCATTCTCGTAGACTTTTACTAATTCTGTATGGGTTTGTAACTCTGCTCTTAGTTGTTCAATCACTGCTATAGTCTGAGTGTCTGTTACTTGTTTCTCAACTATAATTTAGTCTTGATGGGAGTGGATTGTCTATTGGGACTTGATATTAATCTCTAATTGGTTGATCTATGTTTCATATCTCTATCTAATTTAGTTAATCTCTTATGTATGTTCAATTTTTAACTGTTAATTTTATTTGTGTAATGATTCATTCTCTTTTTTGATGTCTCTGAAAATCTTGAAGGTTAAGAGATTTCTACCAATGAAATATAACTCGAATGTCTATATTTACATTCTTCCCACTCAATTATTCTAACTTCTCTCCTTCTCTACCAATATATTCTCCTTCTATTCTAATTATTAGAGTATTACCTCTTCTTTCTATGGACTATAATATTAAATATGATAGACGAATCCTTCTTTAAAAAAGAGATTAGTGAAATAATAGATGATTTGACATACTCTACTCTCAATCAGGATGATCTTCAGTCCCACATCTAGCTCCAACAGAAGAGGACAAGAATACCAATCCCTTCTAAAACAATGCGAATCAGACTACAAAGTAAAAGAATCATCATATTCCTCTCTTGTGTCTGAATATAACAATGAATTCGAGACTCAACTACATAACTATAATAATACTTTAATCAAGTAGTAGAAGCAGACTAAATAAGAGAATGATGAAACAATTGCTAAAGTAGAGAGAGAACTAGATAGGTCAGAAGAGTATTAAAGGAAACTAGAGTTAAGATAGCAATAATAGAAACAGACAATGGAAGCATGGAAGACAGCGTATTTAGATGCATTACAGAAGAAGTAAATAGAAATATGGTAAAGAGGTAGTAAGAGAATGCTAGTGTATAGAATACTAAGTTTTAATTAGCATAATAAGTGTAGTAAAGATTACATACACTGGGACATTAAAGAGAATTGATAGAGTTGTAGAGGAAAGAATTAGAGGAAGAGGTGAGAAGAATGGAGAAATAGCACCAAAACCACCAACACCATCCGTGTGAGTCCAAGAATGACACCCCAGGAGCTGTTTCTGCTGATTCTAATTATTAAATACGATAATGTTCTCTTACTATTCTCTTAATGGGGAAATCAATGAGAGTTCTTTTCTTAACTGTTAGAACTCACTAACAGATGTTGACAGATCTGTTTTCAGTTAGATGTTCGCTTGAGTAAGTCTACTGCTCTCTACTTTCTTTTTGAGTAGATCTGAGAACAAAGAAGAGACAAGTGGAGATGACTCAGGGGATACTCTGTCCCAGTACCCATGAATAGAGAATCTTTGCTAAAGGGACATAGTAGGAGACTCAGCCATAATAAAATTAATCAATTAATAAACAATCTTTCGTACATTTCTAATTCTGTGTCGTCATCCTCGAATTGTCTCTTTACATCCCATTCTTTGAACATTCTGTCTAGTATTCTGATAGGCATGATGGAAAAGGTTAGTTATCTCAGATAAATGAGAGTGAAGGAGATCAGCTCTCTGATTCTGATTCTGATCCTCGAAGATGACATTTAATTAAGTTTGTAATTAAACATCATGGGGCAATAGGAAAGAGGTCACATGTACCTCTGTGCACCCACTACTCCGTCCTTGTTGCTCAGGGGTAATCCATGGGAGGATTTGGGTTTGAGCAGGCGTCTCGAAAGAGACGAAGGAATTCACCTAGGGTATTTCTGTCAACCGTTATCAGCACTTTTATTCCTTATGCGAGGTGATCGAAGTTACTCTCGTGACTCACTTCAGCATATATCGTCTTATGAAGCGAGTCGAACATGGGCAACTTCGTGTTAATCCTCTAAAGACCCACCAAACATCAATGATTGATGAGTCAGATCAGCTCTCTTGTGTTTAAATCGAAGTATACTTAAACGGGGTAATGTACGCTCTCAGTTTAGATGTAAGTAGTTTTAGAATTCTCTTTGTAGTGTACACTAATCATTAATCATTTTATTAAATTAAAGTTACATAAAGTGATTAGAACTCCACATGATGCAAGTCCCAATTAACAACAACCAAGTCAACTTCCGCCAATGAAAAAGAAGGGAATACAAGTTTCAATTCCAAATAAGATCAAATATGGAAGAGTAGCTCAGAGTCTTGATAGTTATTCGACCTTTCTTACAGTTAGACCGTTCAACTTTACATCTCAATGCAATACAGAACATCTTTAATTAATTAGCTATTTTTCTTTTTAATAAGATCTATTCTTAAGGGATTTTGTTTTGTAATTAATTGCCCCCTATCAGCAAATTAATGGACATTTAAATTTATCGATAGGGTCAAAAATTCACCTTCGATTTAATTGACCCTATCGACCAAATTTCACCTCAGTTAGCCTATGTCACTTATCCATAGGATTTTTATCGATAGGAACAGATATGAAATCACTGAAAGGCTTAGAATGCCCTTGACCTAACTAAGATTATAGATTAGACCTCAAAGAGCAAAGGTCTGAGACCTCATTCTAGAAGCTTACTATTTAAGTGACAAAAGCAGAGCTAGTAAGAGCAGAAATTTAAATAAACTTAAAAGCAGTGTCTACAATATTCTTAAAATTATCTGTCACTTCATCCTCCCTCTTCTTCCACTTTCCCTTCTTATTATTATCTAATAATCCCTATATCCTCCCCCATCTACCTGCCCACCTTCTTCCACTCCCCTCCCTCACATCTCTTTGTACATCTTCCCTCTCTCTCCCACACACATCTCCTGCGCATCAACTGACAACACCTACTACACTATCTAGGATCTATTATCACATCCATACACACCACACACATTATACTCTATTATAATTATTACATTAATAAGAGAATGGGATTAAGAGTACAATTAATGAATAGTTCTAATCATTAATGGAAGAGGTGAAAGGGATACTTGTATTGAGACGAGAATGGAGAATGGGTTGGTATTTGATAATGGCGAGGTTGGAACGATATTGGAGCATTATCTTTTTAGATAAGGGGTATTTAATGTGAGGATACAGTGGAAAACACTTGGTTGCACAGAGATGTAACTTATTTGAATCCTTATCCCAACAGCAATCTTCACAAACAGAGTTACTTTGAAATGTATTCCTTTTATTAATAATAGACTAGCAAATTTTGGAGCTTTAACAATGTCTAGCTTTAGAGTCTATCCTTAAAACAACATGTTGGTATTCAGTCAGATTATTTGAGGGTCAACAGATGTGTATCAGGAAAAGTTAGCGAGAAAAATTGACTTTTAAAAAAAGTTAAGAAGGAATTAATGGATTCATTGTTAAAAACTCTGAAGATTTAGCTGAAACTACTAGAGCTCGGGCTCCATAGTTGGGACAGGTGGAGAAGAAAAGATCAATTCTTTTTCAAATTGTTAGAATACAGGCTGACTCACACGAAAAACTGATGGTTACTTCCCTTTAGTTTCTTAAGCTCCCTTTCATTAAGAAACATGTCTTCTTTCACAATATCTTATTAAATGAAAAGTGATTTATTTATAAAATTACAATATAATTAATTCATTTAAACATGTGTGATATGTCATAAAAAAGATTTCTTAGACACATTACATCCGCGCCATTTGATGCAATCTTGTTTTTTGAGGGAACGCCAAAAGACGCCTACATATATTCTCGCTTGCTGTTCTTATATATCCTCTTATACGACTGATCTATATGAAGTCTGAAATGTCGCTGACCCAAGTGGACACTCCTGTCAAATAGCCAGATCTAGGTGCCAAATAATACTCCTTTGCTACCGTCTGCATTACTCCCTCTTTCGGCATCCCCAATTACTCATTTTTCTATTATTCTCCTTATTCCTCATTGATAGGCAATGTAGTCCCCAATCCTTCCCCTTGTCTATTTTCTGTTAATTAGAAATACCTTTATTAAATCATTGTTTTAAATATAATTAAAATGTAAACATTCAGTGACCTCGCTCCCTCTCCCTATTCCACTCTACTAAATCAAAGAAATCCTCTCGTGTCATCCTTAACCCAGAGAACAGAGAGAACTCTCCTCTCTCTTCCAGATCTATTCCCAAGTCAAAGGTGTTCCCCTATTACACTCTACTCTGTAAGACAAGACTCTCATCTATAAAGACGATCTTGGAGTAAAGACTCATGTGATTGTGTGTGAGTTATAGTAAGAAGAGTAACAATAAAGGAAACTATTTGGATTAGAGTGGTATGATTGAACATATGAAGTATAAGACAGAGAGGTCTACCTATATTTTCTGTTTATTATCCTTAACTTACAACTGAAGGTCCCTTCGTAATATACATCCATAATTATTTTATTTAGTTACCCCATATGATGTCTTTAGTCTGTCTGTAGTGCCTTTACATCATTGTTAGCGTACGCTATCTTAAGTTCCTCGAGCTTCTTGTGCCATCTATCGATCCTATACTTCTCATTAAATGCAATTAATTCTTGACTTTTCTCAATATAACAACTTCATTAAGTGGCACATAGGGGAATGCAGATTATTTGATTAGAGATATTTGTCGTTCCGCTTGCTCTATGATACTCATCTTGTTAATGATCACACATGCTTGTCTTGGTTATTGCAAACTAGCTTTCATATTAATCAGGACCTCTATCAATGTATGATCACTGTTTCCAAGCTAGAGAGATCTTTCCTATACTATAGTTTGTTGTGGCAATTACATCCAGTTATGCTTGTTATCGAGTAGCTAGGCTTGTGACATTCATTCCTTTAAGTGTAAGTCCTTTGTTAATCTTCTCCAACTAATCACAAGATGTTTAGCTGTTAATATGCCTAACAAAAAATCAGCGAGCTAATTGTCCCTGACATTAACTTATGCTCCATAGATTTCAATATCCTAACTCCAAGGAGTTTATGCATAATTTTCAATGTTAGTTCCTATCTAATTCCCTTCTTTATTAGAATTGCGACTCCCTCGCAGTGGTGTAAATCTGTTTGATGAAGATTGTACCCTGGGAACTCTTTAATTTCTTTCTTTATCTATGTCTCCACTAGTTTGACTACATCTGGTCCCTCGAGCTAAAGGTATTTGGTTAGGGATAGTTTGTTAACATAGTTAAAGATAGACCTGCAGTTCCATTGTGATATTATAATATTAGTAGTAGTTGATGTAAGTTGTTGTTATGAGTGATTAGTGTTACTGTCAGAAGGCTTTAGCAATTCACTTTCACTCTCTTCCCCGAAAGGGCAGTTAGGGTCTAACCATATAGTATGATGATTATAGAGCATAATTTTCAAGTACTTGGATAACTTAATCCCTCTTCTCTGGACTGCATATGATTTTCGCTTCGTCTTCAGTGTGGACTATTACGACGCCTTCTTGTCTTGTTAGTCTTCTTCTATAAAGCATTCTAGCAGCTCTTTGGATGATTTTAATAGTGAATGTACTCTTCATATTGTCGATGCTATCATTGGAATTAATTAAATTTCGTTCTCTTTAACCTTTCTAATATAAGTTAAGATTAGCCAATCTAGCTTCAACATTATCACAAATTAGCTTCTCAATATAACTTTCATTGCACATACATTAGTCTGGTTTTACAAATGGTGCTTACTTCTAACTCAGTGTATCTAACGCGCTCTTACATTTAGTCAATCTAGTCCTAAAGAAACTCTATATTTCTCTCTGTGTCTCTCTAGTACATTATCTCTTGAATCTTTTTAGAAGGCATTCTTCATTGTCTCTTCCAATCCAGAGTTCTTTTATCATCAGCTGCATTCATTTATTCAACTTTTGAAATGTGCTTTGACAGTGTTTCCTCAATCCTTAGTATCTTCTCATCTCTCTCATTTTACTTGTTCTAGCATGCCTCTATTCCAGACAACGACTTGTCAACATTCTCATCTATGGCAATGATAATTTCATTCTTTATATCTTCAATTACATTTACGTCAATGTACTCATTTCTTAAAGGTTCTTCATTACTGTTACTTTACCCTAATAAAGTGGAGTTCTTGTGCAAGACTCTACTTTTTGATTCAGTTCAGAGCTATAGGTACTTTCCATTTCAGTATACGGTCTTCTTCTGGAATAAAGTAATTGCATTCTTTTGTCGAATTCTCTTTTATCGGATTGCTTGGGGTTGCTTTACCTTCTTGATGGTCCTCTTTGGACTGGTACTGGTCATTTTGATTCCCATTGTTATCTTTCTTAACCTGAGTATTGCCGTCCTCTCCCTCCATTGATCAGCGATTAAATTAACCTTTTCTGCAGAGAGTTCTCTTCATCTCTTTTTCAAAATCAAGATAACTGGTATTAGCAATACTGGATCCTCCATCTACTGTTAAGATCTCTCCAGTCACCATTGAGGCGTCGTCAGAGCCAAGCCATAGCATTGACTAGACAGAGGTAGTTATTAGCATGTAAATATGTCAATACTAATTATGGTTTACTGTGTCGAACTGCAATTTCTCTTGTCTTCTGTAGTTCCGCTTGAACTTCCGCTTGTAACAATGTTAACATTGAAACAGCGAATAGTGTTTTCTCTCAGGGTGAGGGCACTTATCTTAGAAGTTCTCTTCTTAAAACCTGAACGCACTTCCTAACAGATGTCTCTATTTTTGAGTGACATTTGGAAGAAGGGTTTAAAAGTTGAACTTCATCGGAACCTCTTACTTCGCCTTTTTAAACAATGTAGTAAGATTTTAAAGTATTTACTTACTCTTCCATCTTTACGTCATATGAGTTTTGAAGACTTACACTTGTGTTAATATTTTCACAAACTGCTTCCTGTATCTTCAGATCCTGATGCAAGTCTTCCTGGAAATTGAAATTTAGTGAAGCCATTTACGTTGCTAAGTTACTCTTTGCTATCTCCTGATAAGGTTATGGTGAGTGTTGGAAACTACATTATTAAATATTAATAATGAGTTAGGCACAAACTTCACTTCCTATTTGAGATAATCTGAATCATACTTGAAATCTAACCCAAGTGAATCCTCTTTCATTCTTGCTTCTGACTACACTGTGCCGACAGCCACTCCATTGATTCTCACTCCAAAGTAAGCTACTTCTAGAGATGATGTTTGTATCAGCATATTAACCATTGATCTAGTGACACAATTTAGCATCTTGCCTGCTTCTGGCCATCATTTGATGTCAATACAACTGCATTGCCTTTGGTCTCTTTTAAAAATGGAATAGCCATTGATAACAACATAAAATGAGATCGAACATTAATATTCATGGCTGTGTAGTAATCTAATAGATTTAAGTCTCTAATGTTCTTTTATTGTGCATTTCCATGGGAGAGGAATACACAATAAAGTTTACCTTAGAATTTAGATATGATTTCTCTGAACTTTGGCTCCATTTTCAAGATCTCTTGGCGTCTTTATTAGATTTGACTCCTCCTTTCAATTCTTCCATGGGTCCTGGCCCATACCCAGATGGTGTGCCTTGCCCTCCTTTAGGTGTGAAAATGCCTCCAAGAAGATTGTTCATATTGTCGTTAAATCATTTATTATTAATTAATGGAGAGCCATATTGACAATCCTTACACTTTAGTCTCTTCAGGATAAAGGGTGCAAAAGAAGATTTCATATGAAGAACTAAGACAACTAAGTAAACCTGACTTTTTAATTAAACATGAAAGGAGGAAGGAGGATAGAGCTAAAGAATATTTATGTGTTAGATAGAGGAAACAGAGTTACATGTTACACTTACTTCTTCGGGATGGTGAAATGTTTAGTCTGCAAGAGAGTCTCAATGAGATAAAGTAGAGATAGTCAGGTTCAAAGCGAGGACACTTGCTTTAATTAGAATAGCTTTATATATAGATGTAGATGGCGCAATACCTTCAACTCCTCTGGCATCATGGTCGAGATCCTCTGGAGAGAACATATGAAGAAGTAGGATCCCATTCTATATATTAAACTCAACTAGAGTTATCATCACAAGATCTATGAAATCAATTTGTTAGGTATCATCTTAGTTATCATCACCAGTGCTATCAAGTTAATTAAGAAGTCTATTATTCCCAAAAGTAATACGTGGAGGGGAAAGTCAAAGTCCAAAGTTGTTCGATTAATTAGAGATAGAGAGAACTAAACCTGTTTTTAGTGAATTAAAATCCCATGTTGGTTCTTATGGTTAAAGTCTTACATTTGGATGTCCTTAGATTAACTATGAAGCTAAAAGTATAGTTATTGGACTGACATTGGCAAGGAATTGATGCAACAGGTAGAGTGATGTAAAGGAAGTTATCAAGAATTAAGACTAGACAGAAGCATTCTTTGAATAGGGAGTGTATTAAACATTTACTTATGGAAAGAAAGCAAGTAGAAGTCCAGAGAGGTTTAAGGATGACTGGATTACAAAAGAATAGGTTAATAAATTACAATCAAGAAGTAAATAGTTATTAAATGAATAGAATGCGAAAGAGTAGAATACAAGACGATTAAATGTTAATGTAAGAGTGTACTCTCTCAGTTTCACTTCCTTTCTCTCCGGAAGGGAATATAAGAACAAGTAGTCAAGATAATTGTATCACTAACTCCTCCTAGTAAAGTTATATTCGATTAGCATTCTCATAATGATATTCAGATTATTAAACGTGATAAATCAAAAGGCACTTGGTTCTCTTACCTCGTTTGAACCTAGCCTATCTATATCTCTTTAGTAATCTCTCCCCTTTAACCATCTAATACATTAAAACCTTTCAAATCTTCTGACTCACTCGAGTCACCAAGCACCTGCATGGGTGCACTTCCAATGTCAGATTCTTCTTTCAATTTCTTAGGAGTCTTAACAAAGTACAAATCCTATTGGTTAATATACAACTATGGTCATATGGAAATGGAGTAATAGACACAGGAGAGAAATGTGATTATAGGAATGCAAGAACATTAAAAGAGAGATAAGAAGAAGAACTTTAATTAGATTAACTTTTAGTCGATTAATCACAACCAACCAACCTTAATAATATTCAGAGAAAGAAGAGTGATAATAGTGTTTTCTCGTTGACATCTGATTGATAAATTTATCCAGAGAAGCAATTAAGAACAAAAAGAGGAAAACAGTCACAAGTGTGTAATGAATTTAGAGGTCTTAGTAAAAGTATTAGTAACTCTAATGTTGAGACTACTCCTACTAAATCAACCACATAACCTTTTTAATCTCTTAAGTAAAAAGTACATCCACTAAATACATTCGCGCTATTACAGAACTAGACAGCGAACCTAAGTAACCAGTAATGAACAAGCGTTTCAAAACTCGCCGATCTAAAAACCGTCTCAACCAAACTCACGATACAAACTAATTACACACAAGTAATTTCTTCAAAGAATACTTAAAGAAACACATTCAAATAATAAACAATGCAGAGTCATTCATATCATCCTAATAGAGTCTACCAGATTAAAGACTCAATGACACTCGATAATAAAGAAGGAGGAGACTTCAAAGTAAAGTGAAGAGAAAGACGCCTTTATTAGATTCAATTGACGTGACAGTCTCTTATATAAAAGATGATGCATAACAAGATCATGAATTTTATTATAGCTTAGGAATCTTTAACAATCTAGACACATAAGTTAATCCAAAGGCACGAAGAACATTGACAACTTCAATTGATCTATCTTCCTTATGGAATGTGGGATTAAAGACTTCAGTCAGTACAGGAGGAAGACAGAACAACTACAGTAGAAAGACACTTACATCAATATAGTCATCTGCTAATAAGATAAGCAGAGTGTATAAGAGAATAGAACAATGGAAGAAACTTTGATGATTAAATAGATTGAATAAAAAATAACAATGGATCAGACTAATTCTCATATTCATCTTAAATAATTGATTCTCTTCAATGAAGAGCACAAAACTGGAAGAACAGAGAGCATTTTGGAGGACATAAGGAAAATCGTAAATCACAACCCTTAGATATTTAATTTCTATCTTAAAGCACTCAAGAGAATCCCATTCAATGTCCAAACGAGGATATCGCGCAGATGTTCTAGGCTTTGTTTCGCCACTATCAGACTATCCAGATGCATAAATGTCGCAATTCGAAAATGAAATAAGTAAATTCTACTCGAAAAAGCTCCAAAGATATTTCAATCTTTGATCAAGCAATTCCCGGGAGTTCGACTCTCTCTGCTCAACTGTCTGAATTGTACGATGCTTTTGATTAGTCCACAGTGAACTTAAATAAGTTGCTAGATAAGATGTTTTACACGAATGGCAGAATATACAACCATGAAAGAATTCTGTGTTGGTTTCCTCGCTTTCTGCAATTGCAAGTGTCTACTCTGAATCACTTAATGAATAAGGACGAAAGCATTCCTTAAACTCACAAGAATTACTTATCTAGAATGGCTGTGTGTTTATAAATGTGAATATTTACTTAAAATTCAAGAAGAATTGTTTTTACTGCACGGCTGGGGCAATGAATGGTTAGACCTTGGATTGAAAGCATAGAGCATGCCTAACAAATTAAGGAGACTGTCTTATCTAAATGAAGCTATGGCCCACAGACCATGTGTACTCAATGAAGACTTGATTGAGGCACATGTCAAACTAGAAGAGGGAGGAGATGAATGAACAATTCAAGAATTAGTTGTGTCAGGGACTGTATTACCACAGTCTATGTTGATTAGTGTTTGGGCAAGGAATAAAGGAAGAAATTGATCAACCTCTCATGGTCAATAAATAGATTAGGTCTGAGAAGCCTTCTCCAACAAGTAAGTACTCTGACAAGTATGGTGGAAGAGAAGATAAGGTGGTAAACTTCCTTCAAATGATAAATAAGAAAATGAAGAGAGTGATTCTGAAGCACACTCAGAACAGACATACGAAACAGAACATGATGCTTAAGAAGAATCAGATGATGATGAATCATATGAAATATTCTAAAAGCATTTAAGCAGAGACATTAAGAAATACACAGACTTTGATAGAAAGGCAGATTTACAAGTGAGTGCTTTTGATTTTTATTGGGACACTCTTTTGATTTCTTGTCTTAACTAAATGCGAAAATAGCAGATAAATTAGCCAATGAATTTAACTATGCATTTGAGATGACTCAACAGAACTATGGAGACAATTATAATATGGACACTCGGGCATACAGACAGGCATTGAGGTTCTATTTGGAATCACTCATGATGAATATTCATATTAGACAGTGAATAAACTATTGATTAGAACCTTGAAAGGCTACATTATAAACAAGAATATTATCTTTAATCAATTGAGTTAAAGGAATTCATGGAAGCAAGTGATAAACTAGAGGTTAATGAGAAGTGTCATATCAATGTGTTAGTCATGGAAATTAAGAAATAACTAGAACTGATCTTTCTGATGAAACACTCTCTTAATACACTGCTTCTTATTGACGAGTATTAATTATAGATATTCTAGTACTAGTAATTAATTATGTCTTTTAAGGACTCCTAGTCTTCTTCTTTCTTCTATTTATCTTTTTATTCCTTGTTTTCTCTATTTTCTTCCTTCTTATCATCCTTCTTCTGACTGTTTTCTACCTCCACAGCCACGGCAAGGCTGTTTTTACATTATACCCTGAGCCCAGCCTTCCGTAGGTGAGGTCGGAGCTGTCTGCGACTAGGTGTCAGGCTGCTGAGGTATTATACATATTTTTATTTAATTTAAGTCTTTAAATGTCACTCAAGACCTTCTATGAAAAATTAGTTTAACTAAATCAAAAGATACAATAATTCCACTAAGAAAAAGCAGAGATTGAAGTAAAGGAAAGGATTCCTAAATTAATAACTAAAAAGATACTTAAAACACCCTCAAGCAGACGTCCTTCGAGAGTGTTCTTCAGCGGAAGAGAAGAACCTCTTACATCAGAAAGAACAAGCTCGCAGACTATAAGCCTGAACTATTCCGAGTAGAGTCCGAGGTAAAACTAAGTGAGGAAGGTAATGACGAGGGGAATGAGCATTTAAATAGGTGAACTGCATCTCTCTTAAGAGGAATCTCCACAGAAGGCTTAAGACTGCCTTCTATAGTTTCTTGTACTGATTCAACTATAGTAGTAGGTGGAGGGTCTCCAAAATAATAAAGATAGTTTAATCGCTCAGTGCGATTGAGAATGGAGAACTCTTTAGTTCATTAATTAGCGCATGTCTTCGTATTCACCTAGGTTCTCTACTTCGTTATTAGACCCAGTAGTGATTGGTTGGTTCATCTTTTTATTTGAATTGGCTTTCTTTTATCGTCTACTTTGTTCATTCTGAGTGTCTAATTCAGCATACATGTCAATCTAAGTTAGTTAATCCTTCTGATCATCATAGTCTTCTTCCATTCTTTCTCTCATTTGGCCTACTTCCTCTTCCCAATTTTGCAGTTTCTTTCTTTTCTTGCTGGTTATTGATTATTTGTAGATTTATTCTTGCTATCTGTTCTAGATCATTGCTCTACTTCTCTTTAAATGTCTCTTACATAACACAGGGCATGCCATATCTTCTAAGAAATCGCATTGAATGCATGATCCATTAGTATGTCTGCAGTAAGTGCATCTTAATTTGAATCAGTCTGGATTGGTTTGTCCCTCAATGTGATTCATGTTCTCATTGTCATCAGGGTACCATATCTCGGGTGTCCAGTTAACGCACATCAGATGTACCCGTTTTCCATTGTCTAGTTGTTTCATTGCTCCTCTTAGTTCTGGACACATAAAACACTTAATAGCATCTAATAGAAGTCCCTATTGTTTAATAGTAGTGCATCTGAGACATAACCAATCCCCAGATGGAATAGTTTATAAGTATCCATAACAAGTCTAATAAGCACCAATGTAACACTCTTCACTGAATACGATCTAGTCATCTTCATCTGCATCTTCATCCAAACAGATTGAACACACGTAGTCTTCATTGGTGTTGTCCTCATCTTTGTATATTATTTAATCTTGTTATGGGATCGATTGCTGCTGTTGTTACCTGGTTCTACTTTAGCTACTTTCATCTTCTCTTCTAAGTCTTGTTGATGAGAGTAAGTAGTGATGATCACAAGTTCCTCTGTGTAGGTAGTCTTGGCTGCTGCTGCTCTACGAGGACGATTAGTTTCTATAATTTAGTCATCATCAGGAGGAGGAGGTAATACAGTTGATGATTGCATTTATTAACGCATCAATGCTTCTTAGTAACTCTACTAAAATGATTAATATTGAGGTTACTGCATTGACTACATTTAGTAGTACTCTTAGTTCAAATCAGGTAATTGTTGGTCATTTAAAATATTGTTAAACATTATAATTAATTATTATAAATGTCCCATTTATTTTTTAATTTACCCCATAGAGGAGCAACTCTTAGAATGTTCTCTTACGCCTTTTATAAACACACAGCTATTAAATGTCTTACTCGTCTAAGTAGTCATGGATCTAACTACTCTTCACCTATTACAGATGAATATGTACGAAAGAGAAGACAAATCAAAGTATGGTAAGACTGGAAGATTTAAGTAGTTATTGACAATGAGTAACATCTACACATGGGAACTAGATCACTACCCAGCAACAGCTGCCGACTACTCAGACACAGATTTCCCTTCAAATCAGTGGAAAGACCAGGCTCAGTCCCCACTGGAAGAGTCGTAACACCAGTAAATCTTATATTGACCCAAAGCCAGAGCCACAAACACCGTGAGATCCGGGTTAAGGTCTTTTTCAGCTGCTGTTGCTAAGAGAAAAGGGAAAGGTGAGAGTTATAACACTTACCTATGATGCCATCTCCACAGATCTCTTAACAAGTGTCTGAATAAAAGCATTTAGAAGAAGAAGAAGATCACTACCCTGTGTTTGACTCATGTTCATTGAATACATCAATGTTATGCAAGTAACTAGAGATCCTCTACTTGCAAGTAAAATTGTACAATGACATTATAATACAGAAATTGGTTAACATTTATATTTGTTTACCAATGTTAAGAAGATCTACAAAGTGTTTAAACTTCCTAAGATTCAATAGTAATACAATCTCATTATGAAATGGAAGCTGTTCATTTGTAAATCAACAGAGTACCTGTATTAAAGAGCATAGTGATTGACTCTACCTTTAATAGAACTACATTTGTCCGATTAAGCTCTTTGATTAAAGATAACTAGTGTCCAATAATTAAAGTGATTGTTAATAATCTCAATTTTGAATTCGAAGAAGAACTTCTTCCAAAAGAACCAAGCCCCATCTTTAGATTAAATGATTAGCAGCAATAGCATCTCTTCTCGTTCCCCCTGGGTAATGAGAATATAATCAACGCAAACATTATGCAAATAAACAATAGAATCAAGAAGAAGTAACTATGAGAGGCTTTAAAGGTTACTTACAACTTAGTTTTTTAAGCTCTCAGAAGCTAAGAAATTAAACTTCTTTAATTAGTGCTCATAACACATGAACAATGCATGCACCATATCTTCTTACTAAAGGTTCCTAGTGCATCCAACTCTTACATTAGTAGTCAGGCATGTTATTTTCACTCCATGCAAAGTCTGTATGTGCTACTGTCTATGAGGAAGTAGCTTACCATGTTGTGTGAGTATGTGGAGTCTGCGCCTCCGAGGAATTGTTCAAACTGAGATATTAGGAACTGACATGCTGATTCAGAACATATTTGGTCAGGCATTATCTATTAATTGTTAATTAGTTTTATTAATCTAATATCTCGGCGGACACTCCAAGAAAAGAGATTTAAAGGCCCGAAGCAAGAACGACAACCAAATAAAAGAGTTAAGGGCAAGTCTCCTAAAGGTGATCATCCTAGTCAATCCAATTCAAAGGTGAGAAGATCAGAGAGAGTCAGAAAGAGAGCATAATCAACAGATCAAGGATTATTGACAACAGAGTGTGAGACAGATACATTCAAATGAGAGAGACACATGAAACCAGTCAAGTCTTTAAGCAGTCATTGATTGATTAATAAGAAGATAAGAAGATAAGAATCTAATATCTACATTACTCAAGAGTAGCACCAATATAAAGAAACTAGAAATAGAATTCTAATCTTATTCAAGGAAACTAGCATCAATAATAGCAATGGCTTCTCGCATAAGACAAGAAGACTTAGAAAAGGAATTAAATTATTTTCTCATATTAAACCAGAAAGAAAAGAATTAGACTATTTTAAGTGGAGGCTGTTTATGTGTTTAGAGTAAGCTAATTGGATTATCTAGTATTGAAAGTAATACAAAGGTAGGTAGGATATAGATATAGGACAAGATAGATACAGAGGCAAAGGACGTGTTGATGAGAGCATTCAGGAATATTGAATTTTGCAAGGGTTACAATAGGTAAGATTAGTAGTAGTTGATGTTAGTGTTTGAGAGTGATTAGTTAGTTCAAAGGATAAAGGAACATCTTCACTCGGTGCCAAGAAAGGGATGCTTGGGTTTACTTCTAAAAAATTAATATTAGACTCCTTCCTTGTCTATTAAGTCATGAATGTGCTCTCGATTCGATGAAGGGAATTTAATTTCAGCTGAACCTTCTGAGTACACTATCACAAGTTATATGATATATCAAGACCTTTCTTTTGCAGCAATTTAGCTTGATGTTTAGAAACGCTTATAGTGCATGCTCTTCTCATGTTGTCGATGCCATCAATTGCATTAATTAAATTTCTCTTAATTTAACCTTTCCTCTTTAACAATTCTAATCATTTCCTTGTCATTGCACATGCATTAATTAGGCTTGGAATTGAACTAATCCTGTTAAATTGAAGCCTGCATCTTCTCAAACTTTGCCTCATTTTCACGTATTCTTTCATCTGTAGTACTAATTGCAGATAAGCTATAACATTTTTGATCTAAAGAAGCAACTCTGTCCATGAGATTATCTATCACTGATGCGGACTTCTTTCCAACATTAACTACATTTAAGAGAGGCTCAAGGGAAATTTTCTGTTCATCGAGATTTTACTACAACTATTCAAGTTCCACTTTCATTGAGGCTATTTGGCTATTGCAGCATTCAAAGCTTTGAGCTACGTCTACTTTAGAATCTTCAATAGCGATGGTTACCTCATTCTTTAAGGTCTCGATGACATCGCTCTCAATCATTTCCAGGATTTTAATAAGAGATAATTCTTACTTCAAATCCATTTTGACTTTCCGAAGATCTTGAAGTTCAAGTTCTTCTACAAATTAAGCAAGATCATCTGAGTATTGGTCTTGCATCTTACCAAATGTACGTCGTTACTAATTCAAGTACTTCATGTTGTCATCATGGTCAGTTAAAATAGTTCTTGCTGTATGAGGAATGGTAGAACCTTCAGATTAACATGCTTCCGCAACTGAACTGATAGTAATGGATGATTTTGTAGGGTACTCATCATCTTTTGTCACTTCCTCAACTAAAACAGAATTAGATTTGGCGTCCTCTTTGTCCATGATTACCGATTAAATATACCTTTTCGTGTGCATGGGTTAACTTATTACTAATAATAATGATTGGCTCTCTCTATCTTAAATAATTTGTTAATAATCAATTTAAAGACTCAATGAAAACAAATAAAGAAGAAATGTCAAGGCTGATCAAACTTCAGCATATGCTCTTCTCTCAGAAAGCTAAAGGCTCTGCTTGAGCTGTGGCTGCTGAGGGAAAATATAAAGACAAAAGGAAAGAAGGCAGCTTAATAAGTGTCTAAAGAGGATCCGAGGAAAAAAGTAAGAGGAAAAGAAGGGAGGACTAAGTAATGCTTAAGATCTTAAGTCAGTCGAACCCAATTGGTACAAGTATCAGCAATGCTGACCCCAAGACTGTATTGGACGACCCCAACAAAAAGAAATTTGTAATGATGATCCCCTCCTATGTGACTGGCTCTCTGCATCTACGCTCTGATGCTCGCCATCGAATATACAATCACGCGTCAAAAGAGAATGGCATGCTATGAGACTCTCTGGCTCCCATAAGTAGATCATGCTGGTATCTCTACTCAATCAGTCGTAGAGAATAAGATATGGAAAGAAGAAGGCATATCTAAACATGACATAGGTAGAGATGCTCTAGTCAAGAAAGTATGGCAATGGAAAGATGAATATGGAGGCAGGATTATTAATTAGTTTAAAAGATATGGAATATCAGTCGATTAGATAGATTTGCATTTACACTTTTCGACTAAAGAAGTGAAGCAGGGAAAGAAGCTTTCATCAGAATGCATGATAAAGGATTGATCTATAGAGCTAATAGATTAGTTAATTGATGTTGTGCACGATATTGAAGTAGACTATATTGATTTAGATTAACCGAAGAAATAGAAAGTGCCTGGACATGGAGAGAAAGAGCATGAATTTGGATATTTGACTCATATTGCTTATAAAGGTGAAAGGAATGGATAAGTAGATCGTAGTGGCAACTACTAGATTAGAGACTATGTTGGGTGATGTGGCTGTGGCTGTACATCCAGAGGATCCAAGGTATAAGGAGTAAATGAATCATTTCATTGGCTTCCTATCCTTACTTACTAAATTAATGTCTGTAACTAAACAATAAGCTCTGATGTAATTGATTTCTTTCTACTCATTTCATACTTAGCATACCTACTTAGGGTATTTCCATTTTAATTAATAATCAATCTTTCATCTACACTACATGATTCTTTTTGACTATCTCTGCACATATCTCATATAGATTTTTAATAGGTATCTAATTAACATATGCCACTTACTTGTTCATTTTATTAATTAGAATGTTAGGTCTTCTTCTCGGGTGTGATTCTTCATGGTGGAATAACTATTGCATCCATTCATACAAAATCTCTCTACGCATTGATATCTTCTCGTCTTTATCATATTTATAGTCAGTTGAGTAATCGATTAGTCTTCCTATCATTTCATCTCTTTCAAGGAGATTATCTTCTTTTGTAGGTACTATGTGAGGATATCTATTAATCTATGGCGTGGAATTATCAATGAGGAGTAAGAGCCATCTGTAACTATTTAGTAAAAAAGGAAGTAGAGCTATCAAAGGTTTGGCTCAAAGAACCTTTAATAGCTCTACTTTCAGGGTTATCTATTCTTTTTTCATGAATCTTGTTTCATAGAGGTTCTAGAGGAGAAGAGAAGTTTTTAGACTTTATGTTAGGAGTTCCAAGCGTGTAAGAGGTAAGAGAGGAGTTAGTAGTATTAGGAGATGGATGAGTCTTAAGAGGAGGAGAGTTCTGTTTGGCTGGTGGGGTTGGGTTCGTGGTCGTTTTTAGAACATGTTTTTTCCTCCATAATTAAGATCCGAATTTACAATGTAAGATGCACTTGCCTTACTGAGTGTTTCTATTACTTCCACCCCACAACCCATCATTCCACTCTATAGTAGTCTTATCAGCCAATATGATATTAAATACATCTTTACTATACATAAGATTAATCAACGTATTCAAACAATGTACCCTTACAACAGCCAGTGTCTCTGTCTTTAACACTGTATCATATATCATAGTAGAGTAGTTCTTAATAGACACTATATATTAAGCTCCTTCATTATAAGATGATATTACATAAATTAATTCATATATACATTCCAATACACTAATGTCCGTTAACGGATTAAACATTAATTTTCTCCTGAAGGCCAAGAGATAGAAAATCATTAATAGTGTCTTGTCTAATGGAAATTGATGCTGTTTTCTATTTCTTTCTCTATTAGGAATTTGATCATGGTGATTGCGAATTCCTTTTGGAGTTTGGAATGAAGAATAGATACAGGAGCATTCTTGCCGAGAAGGTCGATTACTTCTACTTCTGTTTGGTTTGATGGTCCTAGTTGTTTCTAGCTGGATGCACCACTCTCATTAATCATTAGATTTCATTAAACTCGTCAAGTAAATACTGCTTATTGGGATTCTCATGATTGCATGCTCCTAGTAAACTCTTTCATGTACCTTCTGTCTTATTTAGGTTTAAAACTAGCCATTAAATTGATGGAGTGAAGCATGCCACTTTCAATAATCTTATCTCTTTATGCTTAGGGAACATTCATTTATTGCCTTGTAGAAATCTTCCATCATGGTGTTGGTATACACTATAACTTATTTAACAAAGGATACAAGGGAGAAATGAAAGAAATGTATTAGTCTGATAAGGAAGAAGTGATGGAAATTTTCTAATTAGTTTAGTTATATCAGCTAATGCTTGAGTTTGTATGTGGATTTTACATTAACAAAGGTTAGCAAGTATTATATATTTGCTAGGAGGTATGATGAATTAATTTAAAGATGAAAAATTGTGAGCATCAAAGAAACGGTAATGCTCGAAGACAGTTAATTTGCTTTGACTAAGTAGTATGGGAGACCTTGGATGAGGATGTTGAGACTTACGACAGACAGTGAC
>JAGYYO010000024.1:0-20580 GCA_021441625.1 Diophrys sp. 3 WChen-2021
TGCTACAAGTTAGACACAGATAGAACTCACTTGGACAGATATTACATCTAGTCCTGACAATGGTGGATCAGCAATCACATCTTATCACATTGAATGGGATTAGGGAACATCCACATGGGTCGAACTAGCAGGAGACTCTTCAGCTCATACAGCTAACTCAATTACTGTTTCAAGTGGAATTACTTCGGGTTCTACTTATTAATTCAGAGTCAGAGCGAAGAATCTATACGGCGGTGGCCCCTTCTCTTCCACTATCTCAATCCTTGCAGCCACCACCCCTGGCACCATATCTGAACCTAGTACCAGCAACGATGGATCTAATGTTCGTGTTCTCTGGGATGAATTATCAGATACAGGTGGCACAGGAGTGAGTGTGACAGACTACACTGTAGAAATACAGGACAATGATGGAGATTGGGTGGAAGTGGAATGTGAATGATTAATCAATTTAGTAGATCAATTCAATGCTATCTCCATTAGTTCATTCTTATCTATTATCTTCTCTCTCATTCTTCCATTGACAGCACCTCTTGATTTCTCTACTTTATCTACTTTCTTTCATATGGGGAAATCTATGAAAGGAATGGATTTGGAGCAGAGAAGTTCAGAAATGTGATGATGAGTGGTCTGTTTGGGGAGTATTTTAGATGGGGTGTCTTTTCAGTCGTATTTTATACGTTTATAGGTGTCCATTGTGTCGCGGAGAGTTGAATCTATGATGCCGACAGGGCCTCGTTTGACCCAACCAGTGCAGTATTAGCCTATCATGTGCTGGTTGGTGGTGGGGTTAATAAGTAAGATGAATCTAAAAATATAATCATAACTCCCTTTACCCCATGATCATGACACAATGTATGTGTTCTTGTGTTAAACGGTAAATCTTCCAAATGTACTGATATATATCCTATACTTTTAATTACAGTCTTTGAATCTAATGTATGAAGTTCAGGAGTAACAGATACTCTCTATTCTCCTGCTTTACCTGTTAGATGAGTTCTAGATAGAGTGATACCAGTTGAAGATGCACTATTATTAGTTTCTTATGGGACATGTCTTACTCTAAATGTTTAATGTCTTCAATTGAATCTAGAATTTCACATTCATTTAATAGAAAGTCTGTTCTTCGTTTTATTCCTCTGGATTATGTTGAGAAACCAGCGAGCATCTCCTCTTGGATAGGTATAAATCCTTTATTGGAGGTTTATTTCTTCTATTATAATCTCTATCTGAAATATAATATATCAGATAACTGCCTTCTAATATCCACCTTACTCTCCTCATTAATCTCCACTTCCTCCCTCACCACATACATTCTCACTCCTTCTATCTTAGATATCTCTCTAATCTCCTTCGTAGTAAATGCACTCTACACTATTCCTCTCCTTGCTACTACCTACACTGTATTCACCTAACTCTTCCCTAGAGTATCCACAGCATAAAGAGGCATATCACTATTCCTATATAGATCATCCCTTGTCTTAAGTATTAAACGAGTAATATCCATGGTTACGTTTCCATTACCTATGATAGTCACAGTACCAGACATGGAGGAGATAGAGGAAGGAGATGTTGAGAGAGTTCCATTGTACCAATTGACTAGTTTAGTCTAAGGTAAAATATAATATTCCCCTGGAATATTCAGATCACGTTCAATAGATGCTCCATACGCATATATAATCCCTGAATATAGATGAGAGAGATCCCTAATCGATATATCATCTCCAATCTTCACATTCCCATGGAACCTACACCTCTCATCACTAATATCTCATCTTAATCATTTTCTATATTCTTCATCCC
This sequence comes from Diophrys sp. 3 WChen-2021, assembly GCA_021441625.1. Lineage (NCBI taxonomy): Eukaryota > Ciliophora > Spirotrichea > Euplotida > Uronychiidae > Diophrys > Diophrys sp. 3 WChen-2021. Next base: position 1,801 of record JAGYYO010000024.1, read on the forward strand.
TTAATGATCTGGTGCTACTCCATTTCTAATTAATCCATATGGCTATGGACTCTAATCAAATATATGTACTTCAATATCCTTTAAACTCTTTATTAAATTCTTAGCTGTATAGAACCCTCCTGGTCCACATCCTACAATTGCAAATGAGTAGTGATCTGATTACTTTATTTATTAAGAGGATTTTAATCTAGATATGAAGGTGGGGTCGTATTGATCAGGGGTAAAGAATGACATGGGACGGCGAGAGAGAGAGGGAGAGCGAGAGAGAAGGCGCTTAGATAGCATATTTAACAATTTGTATTTTATTTAAAGTAAATATGAATATTCGAAGAGACAGGACCCATCAATGTGGGTTGTCTAATCTGGACTTCAAGACGAAAGGAGACTCAGAGATGATCTCAGCGTATAAAGATGGACGAAGAATATGGATTTTGGGACAAAACTACATCAGCTGTCAATTTCAAGAAAACCTTAAATGGAGAATCCTGATTCAAAGACTGCTAGTACAAAATAATTCTATGCAGATTAAGGAAATTATTTCTTACTATTAGATACCATTTCTTATAAGTGATTAATATTCACTTAATACAGTGCACTCAAGAGTTCTAAGCTCACAGATGAATCATGGGCCGCATCTTCATCTTCTGTTAGGTTTAAAGGAGATTTTCCTCTAGTTTATTTTCTTGTTCCTTTTGAACTCTTAACTTTGCGCATTTCTAGTTTGAATTTTTCTAGGTCAACTTTACCAAGATAATTTGTACTACTATAGTTTCTTAAAAATTACCATTTTTTATAATTAAGCATTTATTAAATTGTCAAGGTTATTTAAACCGCAATAAAAGTTTGAATAAATATAATTATGGAGTTTCTAAGCGTAGAAGAAATTGGGCTTAAAGCCAAAAGTAAGAGAGAGCTACACACTTTGTGAGTAGTTTCAATGGGTGCGTACTTATCTCCATACTAGAACTGCAAGATTGACTTCCTAGGACAAATCATTAGAGGAGAACGAATGTAAGTAACATCCTAACTACATGAAATTAGGTACTTGCTTAATGAATAGGTTCGCTAGGTGACTCTCCCTCAGTATGACTAACTGACAGTCTCGAAGTTGAGGGAGAGAATTAAAGATCATCATGCAATTCAACATCATCTGTATGATATTAAGTCTCATGAGGAATACCCCCGACAATGGATATTCAATGTAAGTCTCTTAGACTGACTTTACTTCCCTAGATTGTGAACACCCTAGAGCCTGACCTGATCAAGGAAATGGCTACTCAGGCTTTACAAGACAGAAAGACTCGATACTAAGAATAGCATTAACGACTCGTTAAAGTACCTAAAGCAGTTGCACAAGCGATAAAAGACTCCTCTTTGTTTAGCAGTAAGTGTTATATAGCTTGACTAGCACTCTTATTCATTAGGTACCAAAGGCAGATCACATCTTCTAGTGCGGAAGCCTATAAAGAAACAAGAAGACTATCCCTTAAGGAAGGATGTGCAAAACAAGTTGGACATCAATGGAACAAATAAGAAACGATAATGCAAACATACTTATGGCCCTTAAAGACGCTTAGGAGCAGATTTAGTAGCTGAGCTAGAGGAACAGTGAATTAGAAAATTACTTTAGTCAATTTCAAGAGTAACAGTAGTAACATATGTAGTCAAATGACCTGGACCTTCACAGACGAGAAGACTTTTGAGAAGCCAACTCTTGGTATTAAAGGGCTTACATGCAAAAGGAGCCCACGGGCTTGGGTGACCCCTTCGAAGTCAACACCTTCCTTGAGCGCTCAATCGATGGCAGTAGTAGTCATTCCTGGGGGATAAAAACGACAGATTTATTCAATTATTAAATTGATTGCATGGGTGTTGGCATTATAGATCATTGATTAATATTTAACTTTTTAATCTATCATTCCCTACTGTCTTTATTTAGAAGATCACTTCTTTTTCAATACTCTCCCTTTCCTCTCAAAACAAGGAGGGAAGATAAGTGTTGCACTCTCTCCCCTAAGAGTGTCATTGGTCTGCGAAGTCCCAAACCCCTTGGTCACAAGACTCCTCAGACCATGAGCATTAATGCCAACACCCATGCAATCATGCAATCCAACATCATCTGCATGAGATGGATGATGCGGACCATGATTCAGGGGAAGGCCTGTTGGCATGGAGAGGAAAGGTAACTTCTGTTGAAGGTCCAATGTTAAAAGAGGAGCGAATGAAAGACTTTATGGGACAAACACTTATATAAGTTATGAAACAGAAGTTAAACACTCAACACATTCCTATTCGTTCTTACTTAGTCGCTGACCTTCTCCCCAGCGTCTGAATTACTGAGATTGATTCGTCTGAACTGCTCGTGTGCTTCTTGACTGAGGGAGCTCGCTCTCACCATAGGTAATTGACACTTGCAAGCATACGACTTCAACTACGCTCTCATTACTTTTTAATTATAACGTTATTAATTAAGTAAGTTCTTAATTATGATTCTCTTGAGCTCGGATTCAATAAGCCTTCTTCGCACTACGAGAGGGATTTGGTTAAAGGAGACAAGGGATTAAGAATAGACAATCAACTTCTTTCAGAATGAATCTAACTAACATTTATACTACCAACATAGAATTATCCTTAATTGTATAGTTGAATTTGAAATGAAAGTGAAGGAATTGACTTATATGTTTATTTATACCATACTCTTTAAGGTATGGTATCCTTTGCCTGAGCAGTTAGCTCTCGCTTGTCTTCTATTCAAATACTTACTTTCTTTTTATATCACTCTGTATTTTAAGTCCTGCAAAGTTGAAGTAAGACAATGAATTTCTCTTTTTTGATCAACTAGTTACTGATGAGAATACTAAGTCATGTATCTTGAGAGCATCTCATCACTTTATTCCAAATGCTAATAAAGGTTTCAAAGTGGATAGGGTTTGGGATTAATTGTTCTTCGTTGAGAATCTGATCCTATCTTTCTGCTTAAATGAATTTAACCTTGAGATAATACTGTAAGTGGTAAGAGGAATTCCTAATTTTATCAATAGAAAGTATTCAACTAAATAATCAAAAGCTTTACGAACCTCCAACCAATTTCTATTTCAGTCAGCACTCATGAATTCAATTTTTACAAATGTATTCTAGCTAAACTTAACAGCCAATCCTCAAACACCGAGCCAAGAATCTGTTCAACACAGTCGGAGTCCTGTGCTCCTACTCTACTAGCTAATAAGGTTTACACAATAAACAAGCAACCTCTCCTTAACCCAATAACCTACCACTACTAGGAACACAAGTCAATGGTCCTATTTTCTTCTGAAAGAGTAAGAATATTAAACTTACCACTACTCCTTTTATCTCAAAGCAAATGTCAGTAAGAAGATTAGAAAGCATCAATGAAGAAGTAGTATTCGCATTGTTTGTTTTTACATAGACATCCAGTGCTGAATTCTGAGTTCGGAAGGATAATTATTAATCTGTTCTAATGTTTGGGAGAGAAATCTACATAACTATAACACTCCTCAATGGATTTACACTTTGCAAGAATTTATATTAAAACATGAAAGTGGACTATTTTTAATAGATCTTAATGTATCTTATAGTGACTATCTTTTAATGATTCGATAGTCAATAATTGTAAAGAGTAGTCACTATTAAATCATTTATATGAGTTGATTTAGCATTCAATGAGGAAATCATTGGTCGTTCAATACCTGGAAATAATTTGAGACAAAGATTCTGACAAAATCACCTAATAACTGGGAGAGAAGCATTATCAACATCAGACAGCTGACTATCCATAATAAACCTCTAAGTTCCCCTATAGCACATGCAAGGAAGAGAGTTGTCCAATCCCCAATGGATTGGCACCATTGCTTCAGACATGATTAACTGGCATGCTAATTAAATTAAACATAGGTAAAATATGTTAGCTTAGAGGGAGGATCCTGAAAGTCTAATAATTATTATCATTTACCAAAGGTGAATGCTTCTCATGGCTATTAACAACATTTAAAGGAAGATGTCTAGACATTGCTTAGTGATGCTTAAGAGTAAATCAAGAGTCTTAGATAAAGCTGACTCTATTCTTTCTGAATTCTAGCTTAACATCTAAATCTACTTAATTGAAATCTATTAATATAATTAGAGTATCCTGTCTTACTGTTGTAAGCAATGTACTAATACGCAATTATAGTCCCTAGAGTAGACAAGAGTATTAAAGACTTCTATTATATAAATATAGTAGATCATCTTGTAATTAAATTAAATTAAATAGTAAGGCTTAATCAGGGCCATCCCCTAATTGAGTTCTTTGACTCGCCTGGTTCAATCCTTTCACCATCTCTTGGCTTCTTCTGGGTCGAAAGCTTTTTCTTCTTCCTCTAGTTCTCTGTTTCTTGCTTAGTGTAGTTCTTCAAAGATGTTGGTGTCGTCTTCTGGTTTCTTTCTTCTAGATCATCTTATAATACTATCTTAGAAAAGAACAGCAATGAATATTTAAAATGGCTTCTAAATTTAAATGTATTTATTATTTCATAAGATATATAAGTCATATTAATTTGAGCAATTAGTGAGTATGATAACCCCTTGGAACTCTTCCTACACAGATATAATAAAGAAGTCCTCTAATAAATCCAATTTTCAAAATCAAATGTAATTATCCTAATCAATGATCATCCCCCTCTTCCCCAAAATATCTGATAACAAGAGTATTCAAATAGCATATTCTCTTACACCCCTTCATCTCCTTTGCCTTCCTTCTCCTCTTCTCTCTTCTCCACCTTCTATTAAAACAACTGTGTTCTTTTCTATCTTCATAGTGTTATGTAATACATGTATAAGGGTCTACTAGATGGAATTACTAATAATTATATACGAATGGAAGAGGAGAAGGGATAGAGAGAGCGATGGATACAAGTTCTAAGGAACGGGTTGCTGGATGAATAATGGAAGGAGGGCTTATTCGAAGGGATAGCGATTTAGAATGGGAGAAAAGTGGAGTATTATTGTCTATTATGAAATTCTTTATTAATAGATTATTAAAGACATTTGAGATCTCCTTCTTTCAGAGTCACTGATTCAAATATTGAATTTTAGGATGTAGATATTAACAATCTTTCTGTAAAGAACAACTACCTTAAAGTACATTGATCTCTAGACTTGTTTCAATATAACTTATCCATCAATCAATAATTAAGAGTTTCTAACTCAATCTCTCAAAAGAAAGAAGATTAGTCCATCCAAATGTCCCAAACTTCAACCCAGTCTCTTTGTTCGTTTGGAGTGCTCAGATCAAAACCATTCAAGCAGCTTGTGGGAGTAGCTCGAAGTTCTGGTTGCAGCTCCACTTATACCAGTATCTTTATCGTCATCTATTAACTTAAAGGCACAAGTAATTATTTCATCATTATAATTATAAACCAGTCCCATTTTTTAACTGTTCTTATCTATTACTAGACTTAAATTGGAACTCATATTCTCACAATTCTACTCATCTTTGCATGTCTAAACAGTTCTCTTCATAAGACTATCAACTGTGCTCTTCTTTCTTTTCTTTGAGTTCTATTGTTATCCATAGTTAAGAATGTAGTCTATCACCTTTCTTCTCTTACTTTTCTCCCTCACTGTTGAGTTTCTCATATCTTGTTTTATTCTGGTAGTCATTTAGAACTTATTTAGGGATTCAAAAAGATTAGTTGGCATCCTGTCCTGTTCCAAGGAAGTTTAGTTGGTCCCCATCTTATCATGATTATTTGATTCGATGATTGAGTAAGTATTGTTCTCTTTAAACAGTACAGAATGAATCAGAGAGAGAAGAACCATGTTTTTTATTAAATTTTATAATCTAAATCATTTAATATCCTATTCCGATTGAAGAGAGTGACAGAGAAGTAATAAAAATAAGTTATTCTCCCTGATTTACTTCAGCAGCGATGTCGGAGATTATTTCCATAAAGAAGCGCCATTCCTCGCTTGAATTATGGGCTCCATTACTTTTACGTTGTAAAGAATATAGTAAAACCTTAGTCCCAGAATCATTCTGGAGGTTGTTTTAAGGCTATTGCAAGAGTTCATTTCATAGATCTAGGAATGCTATGCCAGAGAATATCATAATGAAATTCAAAGTGAAGTTGCCACAGTCAACCATTTATCACTTTATTAATCGAATTTACTTTAATATTATTGCAAGAGTTAGTTTGGAGCTCAGACAAATGTCATGCTCCCTCCTCCTTATGTTCAACAGGTAAATATAGTAATCATGAAGGAGTAAGACAATAACCTGTGTTTACAGATTTCACTTGTATTGTTCTGGGTGGCACTCAACTTAGATGCCTCCGATTTCCCTTCAGTTGCTTTGTCCTCAATACAAGCTGTTACTCCTTTGCTTCGAGTGATATTTTAAATAGCATGTTTAGTTTTGTTCTTCTTCTTACCCAACATTTTTAATTTACACATTAAGTCTAACAGATCATACCTATTTCCTCTTTTCGCTCCCTCAAGACTCCCACGACTAAGACTTTAAATAATATTAAAAAGCAGAAGTTATAAATCCTATGCCAGACCACCCTCCCATTCGATATAAAATTCTCCAATAGTCCCTTGTTCCCCCACCACTACTAATGTAATCATATCTAATTCAATTCTCTCCTCTGACATACAACCCTCTCACATGCTCTATCCCTTTATTCTATCCAAATCACAACGTAATCCAACACACATTTTATCCATGTTTAATAGACACATAATAATAATGTATTTATATAACTAAAGATACCATTGTTCTTCTCACTGTTGATCTCCTCATACTCTCTTTGTTACCTTCATATACTAATGCTGAGTCATGGAATATGCTTACTACTTCACCAATGTCGTGGCCTAATAAGACAATTGTAGTGTTAGTGATGAATGAGCATGCTTATATATGGAGATATAAGAGAGAAGGGAGTTCATTGGGGGAATGAGGAGAGGGAGTGGACAGAGAGAGGAAGTGGAGAGGTGTGAGAGAGTCTTGGGTCAGATTGACTTATGAGAATATTCATTTCTGCTTCTTTATATTTAACTCATTTTCAACATGCTTGCCTATTGTAATCATGTCCACTATGCCTCCATCTTAGATCAATGCATGACTAGCTACATAGATTCTATCATTAGGTTGAATTGATATCAGAGAAGATCTGGCAAGTGAGGCTTTCTTAAGATTCTATCTGAGGCACCTTAACTGTGAATCGAGAATGTAAGTAGTAGGTATGACACGTAACCACATACTTAAATAAAATATTATGTAGAACTTGACAGTGAGAGTCCCTTTTATCTTGACCTATCTATTTCCATTGATAGTGAATATCTATGTAGTCCCTGTAACCCCTGCCTTATCCTTCCCCTCCCACTGCATATGAATCCTCTCTTCCCCTTCCCATCTCTCTCTAACCCCCTCTTCCTCTTTCCCTTCTCTCTAGTTCTCCCAATGCTCTATACTCTCCTTCCCTTCTGTCCCATTCTCCACATATTCATTCTCTCCATTACTCTTTAATTATCCATCTATTGTACTAATGATAACCATGATGACATTGATGATTCTCTTGATTACTTACCATCTAGACTTGTATAGATTATAGATATAGTAATAGTGATCCATTGTGATTGGCTATGCTGGCACTTTTAATTACGATGAGAGACGTATTGGGTATGTAGGAGGTGGAGGCAATTGGTTATTAATTGAAGAGGGGGTTTTGGTGTAAGGTGGAAGGAGTGGGTGGGGGAAATCGAAAGGTAAAGAATGGACTATAGGGTTGTTTAGGGTAAGAGCAAGAATGGAAATGGGGGACTTATAGATTAGGATTCTATATCTACACTCTGGTGTTCTTTTGTGCAAATCATTCATTTTATAATACTTCCTAGGAAATTAAGTAAAGAAAGGGAGTTATATATAATCACATATCTAAGATATTTAAATAACTACATCCTCTTTCATCGTTCCACAGAAGTCTTCTCCTGCAGGGTGCTTTCCCACAGTAGCATATACTACTGCAGCAGTAGAATAAGTCAATGCACTAGATACTCCTGTTGCCAAAGTTGGACTTTTCCATGAAGTCAATGGAGAGTTAGCATTCTTCAAGTACTTAAAAAGTGTTTTTTAAAGTCGGTAGCTCCAACTGGCAGATCTGCAGGAGTAAAAAGAACTTCAAGACAAACACTACTAAGAGGTAGAATACATTAAATTAATTAAAACATTATTTCTTGTATAATAAGAAGAACCCAAAGTCCTCTCCTTTACTTACATTATGAACTCATTAAGAAAATATCAATTCGCTTTAATTTTAGATTAGGAGTGAGCTCACTCTTTAGTTTGATTATATTCAAATCCTTAAACAAACCTATAGACAATTAAAATCAAATAAAGCGCAATTTTGATATCGATCTTTGGAAATTCTAACAAAGATTAGATCTAGTCTTAGCTTGGACCTTAAGATATGAATTCAAATGTATATTTCGGACTGTCTCATCTAATCTAAATCTGTTCAATAATTATTTAATGTTTGAATATCGCAATTTAAGAGTATCCATTTGACTGAATATACTTATATTGAAAAAGTAGAGTGATGATTGCTGAATGAAAATATCAAAAACATTCAACAATTCACCTAAAATGGATCTAAGAATTCTTTAAATGAACCTATTCTAGATTATTATCTAATCCTATCTTCATCAACTCCCTATTAAATCCAATCTTCCTCTTAAATAATCAGTAATAACTAACTATCCCATTCTCATCATTTCTACTTATTATAATGTAATATTCCGCACTATCAGTATGTTTCATTAGAACATATAAGTCTCTCTGACTATTATCATCCAGTAATGATTTAGAATGAATGCCCATTAAACTTGCAGTAGTATTAGTTAATTAATGAAGATTGGGAATAGAGGGAAAAGGGATTATTAAAAGAGATTGAATTAGACTAGGTATCATTAGTAAGGATTGATTTGTTTATTAAGGGAATGATGAGGGATATGTAATTAATATATTAGATAGACTCAATTGATTCTTTTATAAGAGAAACTCTAAGAGAGAGAGCTTGATGATTTCAAAAGGGAAGACATCATCTCTATTCGAGAGATTAAACAGCTAATAGCGATTAGGATCTTCGCTAAAGCCAAAGCAATATCCAAGGTCTAGAAGCTCTCTCTATTAATAATACTACTCTAGTGCAAGCCCAACCTGAAAATTCCTTAACTCTCAAGCGAACATAAATTAGATAGCTTTAATGAGGTTAGGGGATTGTAGCTCTACCTTCATTTAAGTTTTTGAATTTGATAGGTCTATCTCAAACCCAAGGAAGAGGGATTCTAGAATCAAATTTCACTCATACATGATTCTATTCACCATTTAGTTAGTTGATTATAATTAAATAAATCCAGTAATTATGGTTGCTGCCCCTTTCAATTGAAGATGTCCTCTGGTTTCTTCTTGCTTGATCTGGTCTAGATGGCCATCTTATGAGCTCTTGTATTGGCAGAGACTCCTACATTTCTCTATACAGTGGCATACTCCTCCTCTCTCTGTTTAGATTCCCCAGGCAATGTCTCCTTGTCATGGGTCTCTGATTTTCTCAATTTCGAAATGAACTCCCTTATTTGGATTTCTCCTTACTCTTCTCTTTCTCTCTGTCACCTTGTTCTCTTCAGTTGATTACTTTGCATGGGTTATCTCTGATTCTGTATCTATTTCTCCATAATCTAGTGGGCGGATCATACTATGCTGGTTCTATTTCGAATCCCACATCTCCATATATGCTGTCTTCTCCATTTCTTGAGTTTCTGTTCTTTCGTTCCCCTCATTTCTCATTTCCTGAAGAGGGATATCTGGTTTCTGGCTCTACTGATTGTGTGATTGATGGTGACCACTCAGTGTAGTTTTTCATGAATTCCCAATCTGAATTATTGCATTGCAGACAAAACCTTCTAATCTCAACTCCTTTCTGTTCCCATCCTTAAAATCTATTTAGATAGATGTAGTCTTCTATCTTCTTTCTCCTTGCTCTCTCAAGTCTTCATTTTATTCCATAGATGAATCTCTTTAATTCAATCTTTAATATTGGGTACTTATTAGTATTAACTAAGTGTACTATTATCTCCATAATGAGAGAAGATGATCATTACAGTGGAGAATAAACATCTACTTTTGACTTCTTGTAGTTATGATAGGTTGGGTGGCCATGGGAAGTGCATTAGTGCTGCACAGAGACAATCGTATGCCATTTGAGAGTACTTGTTTGGGTTCTTATCTGTGCCAGGTTCACGCGATTGTTGTTTATCTGCCCATCCTTTAATTGTGACTCTAAATCTCTGACTGATGTAATTCATGACTAACTAGAGTTGGAAGGACATCCAATTGTAATATTCTTGCATATGTGATAATAGAATATGGCAAGTCTATCATTACTGTTAATATTAAGGTAAATTCTTTCTATCTTATAATTTAATACTATTAGCTTCACAAACTCACATAGATTATATAATGTAGGATAATCAAGAGCACTGTTAGAAAGTACTTATTGACTAAACATGTATTTAGGATGTCATTTGCCATAAAGTTCTCATAGATGTCTTTTAATATGTTAGGTATTTACCAATGCGGGTTTTATTTGATGAGCTATAACAGATCCTATGTAGGATAAGTACATCCTCGATAGAAAGCCAGATAGATGAGAATTGTGTGATAGAGATTTATAGCTTGCACTATCTTAATTAGATAGAAGGGTTAGAGGTGTGATGTTAAATAATTAGTAGAGATTTCTAGATCTGCTAAAATCTGTTGGTAAGATTATTGTCGTCTGATTAGGTGTATGAGGCTAGTCTCCTCTCCGTCATCTGACTGTATCTCTTGGGCTTTTGAGGTTCTCTTACTTCTAAGTTTTCTCTTTTGTCTTGCTCGGATAAGGTTATACACTCTCTGATTTCTACATCGACGAGTGATCTTGGAATTAAATCTGCATCTCCCTGTCTGGTGATTGCTGATAATCCACTTTGCACTTGATGAGCTTTTCTCTAGCGATTTGTATTCCTCTTGGGTCTGCCTTGATAGAGGGTCGCTTACTAAGTTAGATTTACAAAGAACTTAATTCGGTCTGGCTATTAACTAGAATTCTTATCTGTTTCCGTTTGGATTCTTATGACCTTCTCAAGTTCTAATAGCATTTCATTCTCATTGAGAGAGGAAATGGTTCCAATATAGGATCCAAGTTGACCCTATACTTTTATGTAGTGTATAGTAGGGAGCCTCTCTCCTCTGATACCTTTCCTTACTCCTGTTACAGCAAGTAGAAAGAGTTAAATGACATCTCTCTCTCATCTCATACTTGAAGGTTGGGGTGTTGAGTGCACTCTCTATCACTTCCATGGCTACATTATTTCAGATGATCTCTAGATTGATGCTGTGATATTCTGGTCCACTGAATTTTCGAAGTGTTGTTGGTATCCATATTTAAGTGTTGCCACATCAACTGTGCCTTCCAGGATGCAATTTATCGTGAATACTACTTTTTAGTAAGTTGCTTATCTTCCTTTCTCAAATAATATCTGTTCCATGTTTTCTCTTTTTCCAAATATCATCTGACGATTTAGAACGAGCAAGATGCCAAGGTTTGCTGCTATGAATTAATTACAGAATAGCTAGATCAGTAGGTCACATTTATTAACTCTGTGCTCTACCCATGAGTTAATCTCTTGCATGAGTTGCATAATCTTCATGTAGACCTTCTTAATTAAATTCATCGTTGAGCGGGCAAGCATAGAAGAGGTGTGAGGAATATACTCTATGCCCATGTCCAAAAATGGCTTCTTATAGTCAAATGGTCTTACTTCTCTCTATTGCATCCTCTAACATTGGACTACTGAAGCTAATTAGTTCTACAATTCCATTATTATGTCTCAGTTTCCAATCATCTTCTTCTTCAACTACTAGAACTTTTACTGCTTGGATGATTAGGGTGGCCAGATTAAGTTCTCCAAGATCAATGATCGTATCTAGGAGTTGTCTCTTGATGTGATGCTTCCCTTCCTGATCAATTCTCAGATATTCTCTGCCAATATCCTGCCATTCTCTTTAAAGATGACTTTCATTGAGATCAACTACTATTCCATGTTCTATTTGGCTCAGTAATCTTGTAGCCTCGTCCCTATTTTATACTTTGTGGGCACTTAACTCTGATAGAGCGTTCGCTCAGGATGATGGTCATCTGGCACTGGGTTGATCACATGTGATGCATCCGGTGAGATTAATCTTCCTTGAATTGAATGTGTTCTTGCATTAAGTTAATATTATTCTGATTCCTTTCCTATATGAAATCTATAACCTTCCTTTATTTTTAACTACCTTTGATTTTCTTAATATTCTCATTGCTATATCTTCCAAGTTATCTAATCTTGTTTGTCTCATTTAGATCATTTCTCTAATGCCAGTAGTATCTTTTGTGAGTTATTCCTTTGAATTTTCCTAAGGTCTGCCTTCTAAGACTTACTCTTTCTTTTTTCTCCTCCTTTCGGATTTTCTAGAGTTGTCTTATGACTCTCCTCGAATTTTATAATAATCTGATTTAAACGAGATCTGCATCCTTCTTTATAGTCATTCCCACATTCCCTATGTCGCTGCACCGCATACACATTGTACCAGTTTTCTCCATGCACGAAGATTCTTATTTATAGTATCTCATCTCATCAATCAGTAGTTCGCTGTCAGTGGTGTCTTTGGGGTCTGGAGTAATTCTTTAACTTCATTAATAATTTGATTATTTTCCTAGTCATCATTTTTCTATTTAGCTTTCTTTATGGTTTTCTTATCAATATCATCATCATAATAGATCTCGTGGTCATTTTCCAAATGAAATGGGTCTAACCCTTCCTACACTTACTCTATCGGATCCCTTACAGCTATTTCTTTAGGGACTAGGGGGACTGTGCCGACCGGAATTTCATTAAGTAGAATATTGGAAATCTAATTGGCAATGTAAAGCCTATTCACACCTTCAAAGATAGTCATTGACCATTAGCTATCTAACAGTTGTTGGTTAATACTGTAAGAATACCACTTGGTTCATCAAAAAGGAAAATCAAGAATAAACTTTGCGTCTTTCATTTTAAACAAAGAATCCTTATAGTATCTTAAAATTCTATTTAACTTTCTTCTCAGTTTCAATATGTATTATATATTTTCTTGTTTTTAATAATTAATCAATGAGGGATTATCTAGCCGGATCTTACATTTCAGGAGCTCTTCAAGAAGGAGAATCTTAGTTTAGATTAATTGAATATCTAAAGCATAAAATTTGTATCATTCAATAACCTACTTTAGTCAACTAGTACTTATTTTCACGGGAGATTTTAATGCAGATGCACTGAAGGTGAAGAATATAACCAACAAATCGGAGAACTTTAAAGTGACTATAGCCCCTGAAATGATTTGGTAACGAGTTCTCTACAAGATTAGGAACTAGTGATCACAACATAGTCAACGCTACCATCAAAATACCTTGTTCCAACCTCAAGATAGTGTAAAAGTGCGACCCAAGCAAAACAAAGATTCTTAGGATAGTAGAGGAAGGAAAACTAGAACCACAGAAGCTGGACATGTTCCCTTACATCCCATCAAGAGTGTAATTAAAAAAAATAAAGACTAAGAGAATTCAACCCTGATACTAACCCATCCATATTGCCGAAGGAGACCATAGAGATAGAGAAGGGAATGGGGGTGTTATAGAATAGAGGAAGGTAGTTGTGAGTTAGGAATAGTTAAGGGAGAATATTTGCTCAATTTCATTTTATTGAATTCATAAATAATTTACTAGAAAAGTAGTCCTCTCTGTCAGTCTCATGACAAGGATTGAGCTTCTCCAATAAGTATCTTATTTGAACCTAACCTGTTTAGATGTTTTCCTAGTAAATGAGTACTAATACTAGTCCCAATATCTCCCTCTCCTATCTACATGCCTATCCAACCCCTCTAACATTGGTCCATCATTCTCTTTAGTATCATTTCTCTTAAATCCTTATTATAAATCATAAGTCATATTAGTAGGTTCATAATGTTTTGGTTAATCATCTTACAGTATAATGTTACTCTGATACTTTTGAACTCTTATTAACCTTGAAATCTGCTTCAACCTATACCTTATTAAATAATCATCTCATTCATATAGATAGATATACATGGGTTTCTTTATACAGAGCAATGCCATCTGTGTAGAAATAGATACAATCTTAAGAGATTTCTTTATTTTAAATAGATTAAACGAGTAGGATATGATTGTACTTAATGTAGGGAAGGTACAATATTAGAATTAGTTTGGACTTAGAAATGTAAACTCCAAAATTGTGACTTTATAGGATCTAGAACAGATCGACAGCTCTTCTTTAATTGCCTTATCTATATTAAAATCAGATCCAACCCTAAATAAATAAGATGTACCAGCTCTACTCCAATACTTTAGATAATGTTATGCACCTCCTTCATCAAAATTAAAGCCCCCCAAAAGACCCCCACAGATGAATCCACTAACATCCACCATCCTAAGAACGACTACACAATTGATCCATCTTTATCCAAAACCCCAACAGAATACTCATCTATTAACTCCTTTATTCAAGTATATAATGTCCCAGAAGCACCTTCTATTAAGTAACTGATTTCTCTTATTACACTACTCTCAATCAACTATTTCATTTATCATTTGAAATGGTTCATTATCTGTACGATAGTAATAAGTGTATCAGTATGAGTCAGTGAAGACATCCATGTTACTTGTAGAGAATGTAGAGAGTGTTTTTAATTAGTATGAAGGATATCAAGTTGTAATAGTGATATGTTTTCTCTGGAAGTAAGGAAAGAAGATATGAGGAGTTGAAGCAACTTATCTAATGGAGATGAGTCTAAATCTTCATTTGTTAGGCAAGAGAGAGCTAAAGACTAAGAGTAGCTGATATGCTTTTATAATATTTGCTGCTATTGATGACTATTTGTTTCTTTTGACTAGTAAAATAATATAAACAGATTAAAAAAGTAAAGAGTCAATTGAGATCTTTCTGCTGGTATTTACTTTGAAGCATTGACAAGATAGTCATGAGAATCGTAATCACTGTCAGATGCATTAGTACTTCTTTCTTATTAAATTTACTTTTATTTTATATTTCTTTTATCTGTAAGCATGCAGACTATAATTAAGAAACATTCTCTTGAATTGTTTGCCAAGCAATGAGAGTCTCTATCCAGAGCATGCATCATTAAGTTGCTGTTGGTGTGTTTGCTAAGGATCATTGTTGTTGAAAACTTCATCACTCTCTCTAAGTTCCATATTAGACCCAGATTTCTGCTAAAGTTCCAAAGGGATTTCGGGATGAAAGTGTTCTTCTTCCTTGACATGTCGTTCTAGTCCCTGTTCTGCTAATGATGCAAATGCTTGCTGATGCTATGTGAAGCCTGGGTTGCTACTCTCGGAGGATGTAAATACCTTCCCATGCATTGTTCTTTTGATAATGTAAATTCTTGATGGCTTACTTTCATCGTAATTGTCATTGGAAGGGACGCATGTGAAGAACTTGTTGTTGTTGTTGATCATTCATAGACTAAGTTATTGATCACAATAACAGCATTCGCTTCCTCCAGGTTGTTTTATAACCTAGGATTTAGTCAGTTATGAATAATAGAAACATGAATTTGTGTCTACAGTTAAGTCATCTTCATTCATTTCTTCTTGGTGGATCTATTGTAGTCTTTAAAATTGCCTCCAGATGTTTTTATTATTGTTTCTTTAGACTCTTTCTCGTTCTCAATAATTGGCGCATCATCTGGCATGGTTGCGGTCTCTGAGTATAAGATGATGTCTGATATAATCAGATATATTGATGCCCATCACTTAGTAGATGCTCGAAGGAGTCTCATGGTATTTGAGTGAGACCGATCTCATCTGTGACAATCTATATTTGGACATTATTCTCTCAGTTCAGAAAGTTCCATTCCATATTGGTCTTGTACATGTCTGATCTCACTATAGAGATCCGATTTATCTCTACATATAGTTCTGTGATCACCTCAAGATATTCTCTGACTTTATCTTCATTCTTCAGATTTCCTCTGATCCGCTAACTGAGTTCCATTTGTTTGTTTTAATTATTATTAGTTAATTAATATGATTTCATTCTCCCATCGCAGATATAAGTCTGTTATCACGCACTGGATGAGCCTCTCTTTGTACTTTTTACAGTGTGTCTTAGATCCTTTGAGCAATCTCTAAAAACCTGAGTCTGTGACACTCTCTCTGTTATATAATTGCTTAAGTCTTATATTGTCTAGTCCTTCCCCTTATTTTCTATATCTTTGCATCTTAGTCTGATTAAATCTTTCTGGATTTGATATAAAGTAATTATTATTTAAGAGCAAATGTGGTTTTAATTTCACCTCTATTCTTGAATTTTTAAGGACTTACAATGCACTATCTCTATTTTAATTGAATTAATCTTTGTGAGAGCAGATCTTGTTTCAATAGACTCTGCCACTCTCGTTTCTAATGATCTCAACTAAGAAAATGAATGCGATACTTAGGAATGACACTAATACAATGATAGCCAATGTATTTATGAGAGTTATTATAGAATACATAAGATTAGAAAAGGGATTATCAATATATATATAATGATCAATATTCAAAACCACATTTGATAATGCATACCCCCGTGTGAATGGGAAGACATAGTACAGTGGTTGTTTAATTAAATATGAAACCCAATTAAGCTTTAATTTCCTCTATTTTTCGTTTCCTATTAGAGAACGAAAAGTCTAAACTATTTTTATAAGGATAATCATGGCATGTGAGAAAGAAAGAAGTTTCAGACATGGGGTAATGCCTCCGAGAAGGCAAGATGCTTGTGTTTTTCCTCGGTCAACAACACTTCCGGACTCAAAAAGGAAGTGGAAAGACTTTGAGGACCAACAGAACTGTTGGGAACAAAGAAACTAATAAGGCAAGAAAAGAAGACATGTTGCAGAATTCCACTGCTGTCTTCAGGTTATCCCTTAAGGGAAGTGACGGAGAAGAATTTTTACCTGGGCAAAAGAGTGTGCAGATGCCTCCAGGGTGGCAAGAGAACAAAGGGTTAAGAACTTGACCAATGAGTATCCAATCTGATGAGTGGAGATGTTCTCCAGACTTTTATGGTCTTATGAATAAATAAGCTTTCACAAGGAACCATCTTTAAATTAATATTTAATCATTTTTAATTAAGATTCATGTCTCACTTTCTGTTCTCTTATAGAATACGAAAAGTCTAATTAAATTAATATTAAATTGAGGTTTAATTCATTCTCAAATTTCACATCTCTTGATAAAGTGTTTAACTTATTAAATGAATTAACAAGAGACTAGTTATGACGATTACTAGGCATTTCAATTAAAATCATTATAAGAACTTTAAAGTTTTATTATAACTTTGATTAATCTTATCTCTTTATAATAATATCTCGCATGCATGTACATAATAAGACACTAGATATCTAGTTTCGATATAGGATATCTAACCTAATGTTATGTACATTGATATAAAGAATCAAAATAATTATGAATTAAGTACTTTAATTTACCTAAATGTTTTTATATAAGTTTGTGTAATTCTAAATACTAACGTTTAAATTAAAAATGGATAAGAGATTATAATTAAAAGAATCGAGATTATTGAAGTGTAATAATTTAAGTTTATCATTAAATCTCAATGTTTACCCCGTGTCTCAACAATCATTCTTTCTTTTCCTCCATTGCCTTAAGTGAGTCCGCCTTGGGGCAAATGAGGAACTTGAGTGGGGATGCCTTCTCAAATTCAGCGAAAGTCATACCTGGAGGGAGTTGAACCAACAGGTCATTGACAATCTTCAACTTGTAGTTGCATGCCACGACTCTCTCTATTTTCTCCTACTTCTCGTTGAGTAATTGCTCCTTTAGTTCTCCAATGGTGGTGTTGTGGTTTACCTGAACATAGAATGGAATAGTAACAAATAAAGTAAGGATGGTAATTGATCTTGGGATGAACCTTCTGTTCATCCTTTGGACTGTAACTTTATTTCCTCCCTTGAATTTGTCAATCCCATTCTCATCCATGTAGTAGGATGAGTCACTCTCCTCTTCCTTGGCATAGGGGCAGTCATCGTCATGATCTACAGTCACTTTGAAAGGACCTCCATTGTTTCCCATGATGGCTTTGGCACTGCATCCTTCCTATGAGCAAGTGAAGTTCTTTGACCCTTTCTTATTCACTTTGTTCCATGTATGATTCTATTGATCAGGATATTGATCTGGGACAGAAGTTTTGTCTTTAGCAGGCTTTGAAATCTTCTTTGCCATGTCTCCCTTTACTTAATTAATAATGGACCACACATTGATAAGGATTACAACGAATCATTCATCTTCTCTTGGAGACCATGTGTCCCATGGAAGAGTCTTTTACTCCCATGTCTACATTGTCTGATCCTTTGACAGGGGTCTTCATCTTGCCTACACTCCTGCCATAGTCAGCTAGTGATCTCCTTAATCTCTCCACCTCTGATCTAAGAACTGAGTTCTCCTCAACCATCTTCTCCTTCTGTCTCTTTACCTCTTCAAAGGGACCTGCCAGTTCTCCAACTCCCATGGGATTCTTTCTCTTTTTAATCCCTTTGTCTGCCAGGTTCACTTGTTTCCCTCTCCCACCTTTTAATTTCCATTAACAATAATCCTTACTAGAAAACTATTTGGAGTTCTTGAGCAC